>VXBZ01009399.1:20009-32122 GCA_013399135.1 Heliornis fulica
CCAGAGAGGTTGGGGATCTCCATCTCTGGAGACATTCCAACCTCGTGATCCTGGACGCTGTCCTGTGCAGTCTGCTCGAGGGGATCCTGGTCTGGCTGGGGGGTGGGCTGGGGGATCTCCAGAGGTCCCTGCCAACCCCCATCATTCTCAGATTCTGTGATACCTCATTTGCAGGAGGTGTAGCTGTAAAGGACATCACCTGTCCCTTGCTTGCAAACACCACTGCTGCTTGGGGGTCTCAAATACTGATGGTTTGCAACCTTCAGGGAAAGGTTCTCTCAGTCAAGGCCATGTGAGACTCCCACTAGCCTGCACTTGGTAGGAATTAAATTTTGTGTTTTGAAGGGAAAGTCAGGAGGGTTCCTAACTTTGCTTTTGCTTGACCAGAAGTGCAAGGAGAGAAAGAGTAGGGTGGAAGGTCTCCAGTCAAGGTGCTCCTGAAAACAGGTTGTTCTTTCTGATCATGGTTTGGCTCAAGCAGCTGTCACATCGCTGCTGCTACAGCTAACATGTAGGACTGAAAAAGGCTTTTTACCTTTCATGTTGTCCTGGTTTCAGCCAGGAGAGAGTTAATTTCCTTTCTAGCAGCCAGTGTAGCCATGTGTGACACCGATGGTTTAGTTGCTGCCAAGCAGTCAAGGACTCCTCAGCTTCTCACACTGCCCTGCTCATGGGAAGGGGGGGGCACCCAGGGCTGGGAGGGGACACAGCCAGGCCAGGTGACCCACACTGGCCAAAGGGGCCATTCCATACAAATGACACCCTGCTCAGCATGAAGGGTGCTGGTGGGTAAGGGGTGCTTGGCTCCAGGACAAAGTGTGGCCTTGGGGACGGTCTGGCTTCAGGACGGCTCGGGGCTGTCCGCTCCAGGGTGTGTGGCTCAGTGAGAAACTGCACCGTCGGTCACCAGTAAATACCTGTGTACTTGCTGGAAGTCCTGTTACTGTTATCTCTCTCTCTGCTGTCCCAGCAAGCTGTCCTTATCCCAACTCATGAGCCTTGGATTTTGGTTTTCTTTTCCTTCCCCTTCTCCCAGCCATTAATTTCCCAACCTCCCCCGACAGCTCCACCCCCCACAGAGAGAGTGACTGTGTGGTGCTCAGCTCCTGGCTGGGGTGAAACCACCACACATGTAAGACTCTTTCTTAAAACAGTCGCAGGAGCTACTGCTCATGCCTGCTGGGAGAAGTTGTGTTGAAGCCTGTTAAATACTGTCAATTCATTTTTAAACCCAGGGCTTTCAGAGAACACTCTGGAAAGTCATTTCAGGATCCATGAAATCCTCGGCCTAGAAGGGGTCTGCAGGCATGTGGCTTCAGCAAGGGCATGAGCCCCGGTGTCGCTGAGGAGAACATGATGTTCTCTGCAGCAAAGGCCACTTGCAGGACAGCTGCTCTGTAGCACCACCACATTTGATGAGCATGCTGTGAGCATCTGGAAATACATATTTTAATTTAATGTTTAATTTAATTAAGCTGTGGTCTGAATGCATTTGCATCAGGATTTGTGCAGCCCTGAAGTTACAGTTAGTCTATGGGGGCAGCACAAGAACTCCCCCGTACCTGAAGACCACCTCAAACCTTTCATTTGTCTCCTTTGGGATGTGTTTGGCATAAAATCTCCCTCTGCCTTCAGCAAACAGGGATGGATCACTGATGAGCAGGCACTATCCCTTGTCAGCCCTGCTGTGACAACATGCCAGGGGTGAGATGCCTTGCCAGGAGGCTGATGACAAGCTGGTGACAAGCTCCTTCTTTGGCCTGTCCGTGTGTCTGGCAGTTGCTGCTGCTCCTAACAAGCATTCTGTTCCTGTAAAGATTTTCTTCCCCCATTCACATCAAATTGAATGTAAATTTGGGAAGAGGGGGTGTGCACACTCATGCCACGTACGTGGGAGGCAGACTGGTAGCTCAGACTGTGTCAAGATGATTCCTTGGAAATTCTTCAGTAATATACTTTCTAAAGAGTCTTCTAAGCTTTCAATTACAGAATTTGCATTTAATTTATGAAAGTAAGGTTGACTACCTAGTTCAATTCAGGGTTTTTTTTCTAGGTTGGCACTCTGACATCTCAGATGATAGTAGACTATTTCCTTCCCATAATCACCATAACAATCCTGCCAGTATTCAGATTACCTTACACCTTCACATGATGCTTTAATTTCTTCACTTTGTGCATCTCTTAATGTTGAAGACCCCATGGGCTTTGCTGAGGATGAGGAGGAGTGCAAGCCAACATCCTATTGGCCAGTGGTTTGGTAACCTTCCTTTCTCTTGCCATGGAGATCAGATGCTGTAGATATGCATTTATTTACTTTGGTATGTTCACATAAGCAAGAGTGGGATTAAATTCTCATTTATAAACACGCAGGTATGTAACAGCACAAACATATTGCTGATACACTGTGCCTTACATCCAAGACCTCTGTTGCCCCCAATTGTTGTTATAAACACACTGGTTATCTGTTATTCTTGGCCAAAGCACGACTGTGAGTTTTCTATTCATTTATAAAGATGAAAAAACACTGGCTGATTTTGTGCTGGGTGCTAGACTGGTCAGGGCAACACCACCATCTCATTGCTGCAGAAATGTTTGAATTTGGAATTGGAAATATATGTGCTAAATGTGTCTTTAAGCTTTTTTTTAAGTATAGATGCTAAATATTTCTTTAACCTTTGGAATTATAGAGGTAGGTACAGTTCTGGCCTGGTGCAGCAGAGAGCTGGGACGATTCAGGTGGTCTTGCTCAGTAGTTTTCAAAAGCTGCTCCCAAGACTGGTCAGACAGTTGGTCAGGGAACCACCAGTTTTGTTATATGCAAGAAAAATGGACAAATGGGTACTACTAAGCAGAGCAGATAAATGTCTTGGTTTCCATTTGTTGGACACGGCCCTTCTTGCCAAAGGATTGATAAAAGGATCAGTCACTGTGTAATCATAGAATCACAGAAGGATTAGAGTTAGAAATGACTCCCAGAGATCATCTAGTCCAAACCCCCTGCAAGAAGCAGGGACNTTGAGGTCCTGGCAGAGCGCTAGAAGGTCTCCCCGGAGCCTCCTCTTCTCCAGGCTCAACAGCCCCAACTCTCTCAGCCTGTCCTCGTAGGAAAGGTGCTCCAGCCCCTTTAGCATCTTTGTGGCCTCCTCTGGACCCTCTCCAACTGGTCCATGTCCTTCTCATGTTGGGGGTTCCAGCACTGGACACAGTACCCCAGGTGAGGTCTCCCGAGGGCAGAGCAGAGGGGGAGGTCACTAATATCGCTGAAGCTTTTATCCCCACGTGTCAGTAACCTGGCTGGGTGTATTTCCTGGTCATTCTCACAGGAACAGACCCCAGAAGCCTCTTCCTCTGACAGACAGTACAAGGATTCTTGCAGTGTAGATAGGTGCATGCTGGCCCACAGCCAGGCTTCCCGAGCAGGACCACATGTACTGGGTGTACTGGGACCAGTGCTCCTAGAGGGCACAGCATCCCGAGACTGGATGCGCAGCCTCACGGTGCTAAATGGAGCCCATGCTGGGTGGATGCTTTGTGCTTCTTCAAGATGCCCCTCTGGGTAAGGTTTTCTTTCCTTCTGGAGATTCCTGACACACCATCCATCCTTACAGGGATGTGCGTTTTTACCTCCATTAGCAGTTATCTGTGCTGTTGACTCCAGCTGGCAAGAGAGGAGGGAGAACAAATAGATCAGCGATCCTTTGACTCACGGTGATTCTTGGAAGCATGTTTGCTGCTTGATTTTTCCTGATTTTTTTTTCTTGGATTTTATTTCAAATGCCCTTTTTCCTTTCCTATCTGTTTATGAATATGCCCTTGAGTAGATTCTTAGTTATGATTTAGCAAAGCAGAATCATAGAGCAAAACCTCTCTGTCTTTGGAGACGTAAGTATTACACCAATTGGCTCTTCAGTGCAAACCAGAGATCAGAAAATCTTGTAATTACTTTTTACTTTTTTTTTTTCATACTGACTTCATACATTCTTCAGGGAGAGAGTGGTGAGGGGCTGGAAGGGGCTGCCCAGAGAGGTGGTGGATGCCCCAACCCTGGAGGTGTTCAAGACCAGGTTGGATGGGGCCCTGGACAACCTTGTCCAGCTCCAGGCCTGGAGGTTGGTAGCCCTGCCTGTGGCAGGGGTGTTGGAACTTGATGATCCTTTGGGTCCTTGGGCAGGTGATAAACTGAGTTTTTGAGGAATTATCACAAGTACACCAGTATGTTAAGTACAGAATTTGAATAATTGTTTAAAAGATTGGAGAAGTGGCCAGTGGAGGAGTATTGCCACTGTCCCAGGCAAACCAGAGAGGTTCAGACCTGTCTGTCCTGGCCCAGCAGGTGGGTACATGGACAGCTTTTCTTTCTGCTCCCCAAGGGCCAGGTTAACCCTCTCTTAGCTGGTCTCTGTTAACAGCCACACTGGTGAGATTAGCTTCTATAATCCCCTGCACGGTGCTCAGGAGTAACAGTCACCTGGGAGGACCAAGCAAAGCACAACTTTACTTAAAAGCCAGTGTGGTTATAGAGCCTGCAAAGAAAACCACACCACTTGCACACCACTGTCTATTCAGAGCAACAGGTTGCCATTGGTAGAGCTTAGCAAAACTGAAAACACTGTTGCTGTGATGTGCTGAGAATAAGGTTAGAAAGAGAGAGGTTGAGAGAGAAAAAGAGGCAAAGTAAGATGTCACCACGCAGGGATCCAGCGTTGGTGGTCACACTGTGGTGGTCCCTGGGTGGTGGGTGCACACTGGATGTCTGCACCTACGTGTCTGATGCTCCCTGGCCACCTCTCTGGGAGGCCCAGCACATTCTGTGCAGACTTAGTGCTGAGTTCCAGTGTTCTGGAAAGGGGTCGGTGGGGAATAGGGGTCCTGAGTGGACCCCCATTGACACCCCCCCCAACTGGGCAGATGATGCAGTGACCCTGTGCAGTGGCCTCACCCAGGTCTTCAGCAAGAAGACACTTTGCCTCCACAGGGCCCCGCTGGTCTGTCCCTGGTCCGTATGGGAGAAGGGCAGGATCCTGGTTATCAGGGTGGTACTGACAGAGGGGCTTCCCTTGCAGAAAGTGTCCAGAAGGTTTATCAGATGAGAATCCCACCTAAACATAGTGTCCAGTTTATCTGGGCAGCTGCTTCAGAGCAAGAGTCTACAGGCCCTTCCATCCTTTAGGGATGGAGGTCTGGGTCCCACACCCTGCAGATGTTTGCAGGATCAAGCCCAATGTGAGGCAAGGACCAGCCCACAGAACGTTGCCCCACCTCTGCAGGTTCTGTCATCTTGCAGGAGAGGCAAGCAGATGGTTTCAGACAAAACCACACATTCCAGTTCCTGCAAAATGGCATTTGGAGCAGTAAAGTTACAAAGCTCTGCATTTACGTGGGAATTACCGTGATTTCAGGCCATGAGATGAGCAACAAGCCAGCAGTTGTAGAGGCTTCATTGACTTTCATCTACTCAGTGATAACACCCTAGTCCTCATTGTCCTGCTGCTGGTGGGAACAACTTAAAGCACACAAAATGATCCTGCCCTGCCAGTGAGTCCCAGCAATGCCTCTGCCTGGAGTCCTGTGCCCAGGGAGGGATGTTGCATTTCAGGAAAACTGATGAGAGAGCAAGAGATGAACGATTTGGAAGTCAGAAGATGAGATTGGAGACAAGAGGTGGAGGAGGAGTGATTCAGTCTGGGCAAGGGAGGGTGTAATAACACTTGTTAGCTACACAGAAGGTAGAACAGAAGTAATCCATTCCTGTAGGCTTCCAGTGGAAATAATGAAAGGCTGGAATTGTGTCCCTGGTGAGTTGTCAGGTATCAGTGTTGGAAACGTTTTAAGACTGGATTTAGAGAAATATCTCTTCAGAGTGGAGGAGCTACAGTTGATTCTGTTTAAGGCATAAGAGAAAGACTAGATGAGTTCTTCAAGGCCTTGCAGCTTGGGTCCTCACCACCTCCCTGACAGAGCTAAAGGCTCTCATACCATTCCTTACTGTCATCACAAGTGCATCTGACTGAGAACACACCACCATAGCCATCTCACCAGGGAAATTCAGTGACCTTTTGCATACTCACTCAGTACAAGCTTATTGCCAAGAATTTTCCAACTTTTCCCAACATAGAAAAAAAATAAAAAGAATGAAGCTAGAGCAAACAATTATATCTGTATTCCATTTAAAATTTGGTCAAACTTGGATTCATCAGAATTTGAGTATAAAGGATGTGGAAAGAAGGGTATTGTCCACCCAACCATCTGGAGGAGGATATAAAAGGTCTCTGGAGATGTTACATTGTGCAATAGCTAAAGCTCATGACTTACCTTCAAGAGCTCTAGATAGAAAACATGTGGAGGGTGAAAGGCAGAATGTAAACAGTAAGCACGAAGGAAATAATAAAGCTGGCCCAGGCACAGTGTGTTGTTCTGACTGCGAGATCCAGACAGCAGGGATTGCATTATTCAGATGACAGGAAGCTGGAGGGATGCTCTGCCAGTGCCTGTCTTCCCAGATCTTGGAAGCTGAGCCTTATCAGCTCAACTGGGCTGATAATGAGGAGGCATTTGTCCTCTAGCTGCAGTGTTGCCATTGCTAGGACAGGTGGTAAGAACCACGGGGTATGTGCAGTTTGTGTTCCCACAGTGGCCAGGACAGGACACACTACCAACACAGGCTGGGAGATGGTGTGATGGAGAGCAGACCTATGGAAATGGACTTGGGGCACTGATGGACACAAAGCTGGACAGAGCCAACAAGAGGCACTCACACACCAGACAGCCAATGGCATCCTGGGCTGCATCACCAGGAGTGTGGCCAGCAGAGGCCACCTCTGCTCTGCTCTGGTGAGACCCCCTTGCAGTGCTGCATCCAGCTCTGGAGCCCTCAGCACGAGAAGGACATGATGTGCATGTCCTTCCTAGCACTGTCCTGCAGAGTACCTCCTGTTGTGGGACAGGGTCCCCAGGTGTGAACTGTTTCTCCCACTGCCTGAGATTTGCTGTGGAATGATGTGTTAATGGTTAATGCTTGTTTCCATCTCCTAAAACTTAGTGCCCTGCCCAGCAGGATTCGTGGGATGGTCACAGGACATGGTGGTTTCAATGGACTTGCCCATGACTGCTGTGGGCCTTGTAGGGTGCTGAGGGCTCTGCTCATTCCTCCTCCTGGACTCAACAGCAATGCTCTGTGGTCCTTCACTGAGTTGAACGTTTCCTTACACATGGAACCAGCCTCTCAAGCTGTGACCTTACTGAACCTTCCCAGGGTCGAGGTTGGGGGCTCCCCATCTTGGTAGGGGGGTTCAGTACTCTGGCTGCTTTCTTTCTCTGCTGGACCCAGCTTGGCTGCTGTGCTTCCCCCACCACGCGATGTAGGGCATCATGGCTAATACGAATACCAGAGTTTCTGATAGGGTGATGAGAACGTGCTGCAGTGTGAGTACTCAACTCTGATTAAAACTGCTTCTGCCCTGAAAACCTGAGCCATTTATGTTGAAGTCTTTGGAGCAGTCTGCTTGCTTTTGAGGACAGTGAAGTCAGTGATGATTCCTAGCAGACCACAAGGATGTCAGTGCAACCTTCACCAGCATCTCCCCTCCATCTCTAAACCCACAGCGTTCCTCTCTGTCTTGTCTGGCTTGGGTTTTGCCACTGTCCTTTAACTCTGTCTCCACTGGCATCTCTGCATGGCTGGTCCATTGTTGGAGCTGGGCAAAAGGGAGATGAGCTGCCAGGTGTTGTCTGTGTGTTGATAATACTGCATCCTGCCCATCCAGTAACCCCACATGGTTAGTATGGGGATTCATAAGTACAGATCATAAAATAATGATATGAATCAGGCAGGAAGGGGCCTCTGGAGATCACCCTTGCCTTGTCTTCTCACGACCAGACCAGCTTCAGCTATGCCAGGTTCCCCTTGGATCTGTGACAGTGAAGGTACCACAGTCTCTCCAGGTGCTTTTTTCAGTGTTTGGCTACTCCTGTGTGTTTCATTTCCTCTGAGGCCTAATCAGAATTTCCCTGGTTGAAGCTTGAGTCTGGCTTTTCAGCTTTTCACCTTGAGTGTGCTCTGGGAGGAGAAGCAGTTGTGATATTCATGCAGAAAGATAGAAGCATCCGTGTCGGTTCGCTGCTCACCCTCAGATGTTCTCACTGTTGGTGCCAGGACACGTGGTGATGCCAGCGAGGTTTCCTTGGCATCCAGTGGCATCAGGAGGACACTTATGGGCAAACCTGCCGTGATTTCCCGATCCTGTTCCAGTGTGTAGCTTACCCACAGAGTGTGAGGAAGCGGCTTGGAGCTAGAGGCTCGTTGCGGGCTGAGTGAGGACGGGCCAGCTGGACCCCTGAAAACTTCACTGCTCTCCACTGAGTCAGTATTAAGCTCTTGGTATTATGTGCAGCAAACCTGGATGTAGAAACCCAGAGCTGGAATAACCCTACATCTGTGGCTTTGATCTACATCGTAGTGAGGAAGAGGATGTGTCTGCTTCAGCCTCCTGTTTCTGAGTAGTGGGGTTTCCCCCTGCAGGATGGCGCATGTCTGCGCTGCTCCTTATGGAGGGTCTCACAGCATGAGGGCAGGTGGGCTCTCCTGTTCAGACAACCTGCCTCTAGACAAGAAGGGCGATGAAGCAAGGAGATGACCTGTGTTGTGCATCAGCACTTGTGACAGAGTCACAGTGGCTTCTGAGAGCAGCTGCCCTCACCTGCCACGTCCTCAGCGTTTCATCTGCCAGATCAGATGTGCAGAGGGCAAACACTAATTTTTGTCTTGCTTCCACAAAGGTTTTATCCTAGTGCCGTCTCTTGGGTGGGAATTCCTTCCCAAGAGCCGGACGAACACTTCTGCAAAGGTTTCCCTGAAGCCACGTGGTCAGACCCCCTGCTCAGAAGCGAGCAATTGCATTAGTCCCATTAGAGGACCTTTGATTTAAATGGTGAGTCTGATTGAAGGGGAGAGGTGTAGAAAATTGTTAGTGCTGTATATTGGAAGAGAAGCTTTCCCTGTCTTGTAATCATGTGTTAAACACTGCCAAGAGTTCCTGTTTTACCAGGTAGTTACTGTTGTTTCTGGCGAGGTACGGCTGAGGGAACGCACAGCTTGGCCTCTGGTGCACAGGGAGCCCTTCTGAGGAAGCAGGGACTCCTGCTGCATGAGCAACTGATTAGTACCGGATTGCAAGAGCTCGTAAAATGATTTGGAGTTGGTTGGAGAAGAAATAAAATAAGAAACTAGAATGAATTGCAGATGTGTGTTGTAGATTTTAAACTGGGAATCCTAAACCCACTTGCCTAAGTTGAACCACATTAAGGGCTTGAGAAACACCAGGTCCATGGGAATCCTGTGCTGCTTGGCATTGTGTCCACAAGCCGCTGTTTTTCAGGCTAGACACCACATTTTCAGCTAGAGACTGTTTGGGTTCCAAGCAGACTTTTTTGATTTTTTTTTAAGCTAAATTAAAAAAAAAAAAAAAAAGTAGCCAGAAGCCAGGAGAATATTTGGCTTTTGTTTCTTTACCAGCTGTTTTGGTTCTCGGAAACTCATTTTAGCTCCTGGTGTGTTTCTTCAATTTGTAGCTTATGAATTGCTGGAGCAGACGATGCGCTGCTGAGAGCACCCTCTGCACGGAGCCGCGGGAGGGCTGTGCGTTAGCGAGGGCAGGCAAACAATTTGTCATTAATTCCTAGAAAGAAGGAGCTTTGGGGTGAAGGTTGCTAGACAGGATCTTGTGACGGAGAAGTTGGCTGCCTTCGAGAAACCTTGCTTTGTCAGGAGGCTTTCATGAGCTTCTACCAGATCTGGAAGGAGCCCCAGAGCAGCAGCNCTGCAAGACGCTGGGCACTGCTGCTGCTCTGGGGCTCCTTCCCGCGAAGTACAGAGTGAAGGCAGCCAGGGGGCTTTACGTGGAGGTCTTACTCCTTCTTCTTCACTTTCAGCTTGGGAAGGCTGCTCGGCTCCGCTCGCCCTGGCTCCTGGCTGGAGGGAGAGCTGCTGTCCTTGCTCGCAGCCCCATCCCGGGGTGTGTAACCCCGTCCCAGCGCTGACACCCTGGGCGGTCTCCGTCCGCCCCACCACCCCTCCTCCCCCTCCTCTGGGCCGGGGGTCCTTCAGCGTTCCCTTTGATGTGCTGGTGCTCAGCTTCGGCAAAGCCAAAACCTCGCTAGGGTGGGGGCCAAACCCATTGCCTCCTCACAGCAATAAACGCAGAGGTCTGGTTGCGTATTTGTTGGGATGCTTCTTATCTCAGCCATTGTTTTACCTTTCCTGCTTGTTCCCTTAACAACGGCTTTTGATCCGGCTCCATGGCGACTAACCGGCCGCACGCCCACGCGGGAGGCGTGATGCATCCCCGGCAGGGAGACAATGCCGTTATCACCCGGTCATTGCTGGTGGCGTCAATATGATTCTCCGTTTGTCTGCTGTGAGAATGGGAGGGAGAAAGAGCGTTGGGAGCTCTGATGGTGTGAATGCCGGGCTTGTCAGCCTGAGCCCTTTCTGAGGCAATTTACTTTACAGTTCCTCCGCTTTGATCTCAGCCCCGTGTGTTTTCTCGGCAGCTTTGATTTCCTAAAGCGTGGAGCGCTTTAGCGTGTGCTTAATTTTAAGCGCAGTGAGAGTGCTTATGTGCTCAAGCTTGCTCACAGATGTGTTTCTGTCTCGGGACTTGTGTGTGAATGAGGAGCTGGGGATTGTGGCTTAGTTCTAGAGAGGGATCTAGCAGGGTTTTCATTCTGAAGAGTTATTTTTTAAAGTCGTTACTTTCTCTGCACAATTAATTTATGGCATGGTATGATAAAAACATTATTCAGGTTTCAAATGCAAGTAGCCAAAACTGAGGAGATGCCAGAGTTGGGGATGCCTGCACAACACCATCCTACCACAATGTGGGTGTGAATTACAACAGTCTTTAATTACATGACCACATACCCACTTTTTTCTCCAAAAGAACTGTTGCCTTTCACAGCACTGAAGATGGATGTGCTCCGGAGTGGGTAGTTGGGAAAGCTCTTGCCTGTTAGAGCTCTGCCTCATTGTCACCGTAACCGGAGGGTGTAGAGGGAACTGAGCAGCATTGTCACAGCAGAAAGGGAAATTCCTACAAAAACCTGACTTCTCTCTCACTGCCTCCATAGAGCTCTCACACAGCAGTGGCTGTTTGGAAGCTAAGCTCACTGAGCAGTTGTTGAGAGTTTCAGTTAAGTTATATCTGAAAGGAAAAGGCCTTGTGGAGCAGAGGGAGGGTGGTGTCAGAGCAGGACTGCTCCAGCTGTGATGAGGGAATCCCCGTGGGAGGAAAGAGCTGGGTAAGCAGTTTATGGCCTGTAGAACATGATCAGTGGCAGAGGAGCAGGTTTAAGTGGTACAAAATCCCTCTTGCAGTATTACCTACAATGTGCTTCTCTGCCTAAAGGCTTTTGTAATTTTTCCCACCTCCCTGGTTGGGATGGTTTAATACCTGGTACCTGGTCACACACATGGAGCAGCAAAGCTGTAACAGTACCACTTGTGTGGTCCAACAGATTGCTGACAAATCAAAAGGAACCCCAAGTTCTTGAGGTGTGTGTCTCATGGTAGTGGAAATGTCCTGTCTCCCTCTGTGTTTCAAAAAATTAGAGATGTCGCTGTGTGGTACACCTACTGTCTCACCTCATGGCTTCCAGTGCTGCTGGGTGCTCTAGTGCGTCACCCTCTGTTTTGAGGGTGGGGATGCTGGGGAAGGAGGTATTTTGCAGAGTTGTAATAGTTCTTCAGCTGATTTTGTTCCTTACAGAAGACTCCAAATCACCATACTGGCTGTATTTTCCATATATATTATCCTGCTGTCATGGTTTCCCTGTCTGGTGTCAACATGTGTGATCTCTAGGGAACCTGCTCAAGCAGGAGGGGTGGACTCGATGATCCCTCGAGGTCCCTTCCAACCCCTACAGTTCTGTGATTCCATGTGTTTCGCCATCAGTGTTGGTGGTCCAGTGCCACCATGATGAGCCCTTAGCAGTAGGTGTCCTCCACCTGGACATTCTCCCTCTGCGTATTCTGGGAGGTGGAAGAGGTCTGGAGCAGCTCTCTATGTCTAAAGACCAGTATCCAGAGAAGGGCAATGAGGATGGTGAAGGGTCTGGAG
>VXBZ01009399.1:32355-64161 GCA_013399135.1 Heliornis fulica
GGTTAATGGTTGGACTGGATGATCTTAGGGGTCATTTCCAGCCTTAAAATTCTATGATTCTATAACCAAAGGGGAGGCTTTAGATCAGGGTGTTTTAGTCCCAAGTTCCTCTGAGCTCTCCCAGGAGAATGCAGGGCTGGGTTCTGGGATAGGAAGATCCGGAGCGCCGGTGCTGGTTGTCTGGCCTGTGGGTTGCAAGCTGTGTGGAATGCTCTGTCTCACTTGTGATTTTGCCTCTGGAATTACTGTTAACATAGCCCTGTAATTACCATGCCATGTGTAGCTCTGGTATTTACTATGCTGTATTTTATGTCATGTTTCTCCCTTGTTTTATATTAAATATTTTTATAAGACCAACAAAGCTGAAACCCCACACATGTATGCTTTGAAGAGAACTGTGTGATTCCACAGTCCTTGGCAGTGGGTTTAGTTTGATCAGTTCTGTGTTTCCACAGTCTCCTTGTGGCAGCTTACTGCAGGTGTGCTGCATGCCTGGCGTGCTGGAGCTGCTTTATGTGGTGTAAAAAACTTTTAAATACAACAGCTACGTGAAGGTTTTTCAGGGATAATGTACTTTAAAAAAAGAAAATCCAATAAAAAAGAAAATTAAAAATCCAGTTCATTTAAACCTCTTAAAACTGTTGCAAAAACTGTGATTTACTCTTTAATAATAATTGGATGGATTTGGGGATAGATAATTGCTTAGCAGCACAAGAACACATATAATTCCCAAATACTTGAGCATATTACCTCTTCAGCCAGTTGCTTCTACTCAATCTTCCTTTGTCTCACCAAATCCCTTTGCTGTCTAGTGAATCCCACAGCCCCAAAGGGGGAAGGGGTTTTTTTCTGTTTTCTTTTGCGTTTTTTTTTCCTTTTTTTTGATAGCAGCTTGCTGTAATCTTTGAAGTTCAAATCCATGTCTATCCAAAACATGTTCTTACTGAGGCTTGGGCAGTTTGGAAAAAAAACCTGATGAGCAATTTACTTTTAATTTTTGTCTTACTAAGCCTGATTATTGTTTTAATTATCCATTGTTATTGTTTGTGTCCTTCCACTAGAATTGTTGAGCATGAGTTTAGAAAGATTCCTGCTTTTATGTGAAGAGGGTGTGACTGTGAGGAAATGTTTGTTCAGTTGGGTGGAACAACGTATCTTCCTTGGGCTCTCTCTCGTTGTGGGACATTCGTCTTCAGCCCATTGAATTGTTTATCGCCTCCAACAAGAAAATGGTATTTTAGATTTAGTGTGTTTATTGTCTGCTCCCTTAACCCCCCGGGTGAGCCCGTTCACTGGGGTGAAGGGCCTGTGGGACGTGGGGATGGCACCCAGTTGTGTCATACAGGTGAAGGAGGATGAAGTTGGAGGGAAGGGGCTGGGCAAACCTCCCCTCTGCACCCAAACTCTTTAATCAGCACTGGGCAGCAGGGCCACGCAGCAGCACGTCAGCGAACGAAGTATTAAACTTCTCACTCCCTAATTCCTAGTTGGTGTGTGTCTGGTTTGTGTCTCGAGGAGTTAAATTCCTGCGTGGTGGAGTCAGGATTTTGATGTAATGTTGGAAAGCAAACGCTGCCAAGTTGGAGTCCATGACTTCAGCAATTGCCAGTCCTACTGCGTTATCCATAACAAACGGACAATTCAAAGTCTTTAAGTTTACAGAACTAATTTCCTAATTGAAATGCCTGTCTAAAAGCTCTGGCTTAGTGTTTCATTTCCCAGTGACCCCATTGTACCGAGGGACTGAGCTTCGGACCGGAGTCTTCCTAGATGCAGCGCAGTAGGTTTGTGGAGCACCGTGCTGGGCTGGGGATGAAAGGCAGCACTGAAACCCCTCCTGGTTGCATACAAATTACACAAAGGAGTAATGAGGTTAGAACATGTGCGGTATATGGCTGAGTAACGATTATTCTGGAGAGCTTTGTAGGTGTGAAGCTCAACCATCATGCTACAGACCCGTGTATTATTAACATTAGTAATAACATTAACTATTATTTTCAAAGTGGTCACTTAATCTCATGCTGCTGTTTAGTGTGCATGCTTTTAAAACTAATACATGAGATTGGACTTCAGCTTTTTCGGTAAGGACAAGTATATAGATATTTCTAATGACCTGTGCACCTTTATATTTCATTTCTCAGTTGTAAGTAAGTGCCAGGCAGAATTACAAGGCGGTTGCAAACGGTGTTAGCTTTTACCTCTGTGCAAAGGTTTGGGGAGATTTGCATGGAGCAGGGAAGAAGCAAGCTAACGAGAGGGTTAGGTTTTGGCTTGCTTAGTAAAGGTTTCAGTGTAATTAATAATATGAGATTAGATGTTTACAGTTTATATAGTAGTGATCAGTAAGGAAAAAAAATATATGTTTGAATGAAACAAATAGATAAGGGCAGTGAAACTGTAAACTGCAGAAACCAGCGTATCATTTTAGAGTACGCACACATGGGAACAGGTTTATGTTCCAGCTCCTAAACCATCACCTCTTGTTTTAATCAGTAGCATGCTTGTTGAAAACAAACCAAACCTCCTGGGGGGAAAACAAATGAGTAATGTCCCACTTTTCATTAGAATCTCATTAGTTTTGCATTTACATGGTATAAATCAAAAAACATAAGCGAAAACAGCAGTTCCACCAAAGCGTTCGGATTCCCGCTAATGCACGTCTGGCTCGTGTGTTATGTGGGGCTGTGACTGGAGTTCAGCAGGGTACCACAAGGTCTGTGGGCTTGATCTGCTTCGTACCTGCAGCACGAGGGAAATGCACCTGCCAACCAACGCGTTGGGGAGTAGCTTCTGACTGGTGTGGGTGTGGGTATGTGGGCACGCTGCTCACCGGTGTGTTCTCAGGGGCTTGCACACGCAGAGGGTTCGGGCACTTTTGACTTGGTCTGAGGAAGATGCATATTTAAAGAGTTTCTCCCATGATTGTGAAAACCATGTGGTTTGTTTTTTTTTAAAAAAAAAAAGGCTTAATTGAAACTTGTGGTCTTGGATATGTTTTGCAATGCAGCGATTTTTAATTTTAGTGAAATACGAACATTGTGAAACTACAGAGATCTGAAAATGGGCATGAAAATAAAGGAAACTTAAAATGTGTTTCCTTCACACAGTTTTTGCAAGTTAAACCAGACAGTCACAAAAGCAGAATGTGATGGCTCATGACTTGAGCAGCTAATAAAACTTGCAGAGGTCAAGATGGGGAGGTGCACTTCCTTCCGCATAGTAGCTGTAGTGGTCTTGGGGGAAGGGGGGAATGTCTGCTGCTGTAACAGAAGGATTGGGTTTGGTTCCAAAGCTGGCTGTGCTGTTGTGCTCTCTCCTTGAATCCTCATGAACACAAGCTCTTCTGCATCCTGTCCCACCATTGTGGCTCTCAGTGCCCTTTTCTTCTCAGACCAGTGGACATTTCTCCTGCAGTAGCCCCAAAGGAGAGGAGTGGGACACGATCTGGGCCCTGTCAGCACAATCTCATTTGCTGGCAGTGCAGTACTGAGTAAGGCAGAGTAGGGAGAAAGACACAGAACCACGGGATGGGAAGGGGCCTCTGAGGACCATACAGCCACCATCCCACCGCAGGGACCCGGGGCCACCGACCCTGTTCTGTCCTAGGCCGCTTCCACTGTGCCTGCGCACCAGCGTGTCTCGATGCTGTCCTCCCAGGAGCGAGCAGAGTCCAGCCAGCTGCTGCTGTGCAGGGTGAGGTGACCCTCAAGCAGACTGCTGCTTCTCCATGCTCAGCGTTCAGGGCACAGCACCGCCTGTGTCCTGCGGGTCTGGGGGGGAGCTGTGCTGGCCAGCTGCCCTGCAGAGCTGCTCTCCCATCCCTGTCCCCACGTCAACCTTCTCCATCACCTGGAATGTTCCCCTCAAACCACCAGATCCAGGAATGCTGCACTCCCCAACTGGGAGTGCAACTGCATACAGAGAAAACAACGAGCCTGGGGGGAAGTTGATGGCCTGGTGATGGGGTGAGGAGTGAAGTAGATGAAAGGTTCTTCCTGATGATGCTGTAGCTATGGCCTGCTTGTCTGTAGGTCTTCTCTGCAGGTTCTGGTCTTTGTATGTAGCCAAGAAAATGCCTGTTCATTGGTTGCTGTTTGTGTAAACCCAAGACCCACGCAGGCTGCTGTTCCCTGGGGAGCCTTTTCACGTTAAGGTTGTTAGGGCAAAACCAGACTTTTTGTGGTTGTGTCTGCTTATCCACATGGCTTTTGTTATAGTATATAGATAATGTATATGCAGCAGTTGGAGGAGAGGTAAATGTCTGTGGTTGAACCAGATTCTGTGGAAAATCAATCCCCCCTTTTTGTATAGCAACAACAAGGCGACCAGCTTGCAGTTCTGTGATACTGAGCATCTGTAATTTTCAAAAGTGGCACCTTTTCATATGAAAAATGAACTTGCTGGGCCCAAACAGATTTAATAGCTGAGATTGGAGGGCGCATGCAAGTCTGTTCAAAATCTGCTGTAATTTGAAATGAACTTTGATTTCCTGCCAACCTGAGAATGTAGGTCAGGAAAAACAGGTACTTGTTTCTACAACAACTGTTTGACTGCTGTGGTATAACTTGCAGAGAGCTGCATTGCTTTATAAATCTTTAAATTTAGAAAGGCAAACCCATCTTTTGCCTTTTCCAGAGTGCTTTCTCTTTCCACAGTATGTGTTTGGAAATCTGAATGCTCTTTGACTTGGAGCAGGGGAGAAGGAAAGTACAGTGCTCTCCAGCTGGAAATGTTTGACATTTTTTAGGCTGCACTGAGGCGGTGCGAATGCTGGGATGCCGTGTGGGCTCGTTCGCTTGGCTGCTCCAGGGACAGGGTTGCTGTTTTCATGTATATTGTGTAAAACATGGCTGCAGCGATGAGGTGGGGAGGGAACACCAGTGAAGGGGAAAAAAAAAAAACTAAGAAAAAAAGAGAGAGCTGGAAGAAGAGCCTTAAAACCAGTAACACTGGCTGGCTTGTTAGAGATACAGAGGTTTTTGCAGTATTACTGGGATAACACCATTAGGGCTTCCATATAGTCCATTTGGGGTGTCTTCTTTACACTTGCTGAGTTTAACTTGGGTTGAGATGCAGAACTTGTTCAGATTTGAGCATGGGTCTGTAAAGTCACCCTTGGTGTAGTTTGGGTTTTTTTTTTCCCTCCTCTGCTGAGGTTGAGGGGCGNTGCATCATGCTCAGCATAAAGGGTGGTTGGTGGGGAAGGAGGGCACAGTTTCAGGACATGCAGTTTTGGGGGCGATCTGGCTCCGGGGCAGCTCTGAGCTGTGTGGCCTGGGGTATGCAGGAATTGCATCACCATTTTCATATATTTCACTATAAGTCCCGTTATTGTTATCACTCTGCTGTCCCAGTAATTTATCCATATAAACCTGAGGTTTGTCTTTCTTTGTTAGTTGTCTTGTCTGTATCTCCCCCCTCAGCCTCTCCCTCAGCCCCCCCGCCCCCCATTTTATAGCGAGTGGCTGTGTGGTGTTCAGCTTTTGGCTGGGTAAAAACCACAACAGGCAGGAAGACCCAGACTGTGCTCTGTCCATGCTTCCTCCTGCATTTTGTTCTGTCCAGAGCACAGGATGTGTGATGGTGGTATCTTCTTTGGAGGAGCTCTAGGCCAGTGGACAACTCGCTTCAGGTTGGGCTGATGGACACTCTGACTTGTCGGTATGGTGTGTGTTGCCTGGGTGTCTGGTGCTCCATGTGTGATACCTCTGTGGGCTTGTGATGGGGTGAGGTGGCTCCACGCTCCATCTTGGCCAGGAACAGGGCTCTAGGTAGCCATTGAATCAGGCCTGGAGTGGGAGCTCTGGGTTTTTTGGGGAGGAGCAGGGATGGGGGTTTCTCCTCAAAGCTGGCTGCAGTGGAGGGGAGTTGCTCAGGAGAAGAGCTGTCCTGCATGCACAAAGCCCTTTGTCCTCTGCTGTCCTCTGCACAAAACCATAGCCAGGTCCTGCCTGGGTGGTTAGTGGAGGTTTGGTCATCTGCTGTTTCTCACAACACAACCAAGGATGTGACAAGTAACAGCTTCTGTACTGACTGTGGCACAGGGGGAGCAGGCTCACAGCTCTGTCACAGGGCTGACCATGCTCTTGCTGATGTCTGTGGGGGGAACACAGTGAGGGGACACACCAGCAACCTCTGGCTTTTACAACCTGCAGAAATTCTGTCCTCCTCTCACATGAGGAGACAGCTGTCCTCTCTGATTTTGAGTGTGTAAACAGGAGGGGAATCAGGTTTTTACAAGTGTAGATAGTGGTAGGACAAGGGGGATGGATTGAAGCTGGATGAGGGATGATTTAGGTTGGAGATCAGGGGAATCTCTTCACAGAGAGAGTGGTGAGGGGCTGGAAGGGGCTGCCCAGAGAGGTGGGGGATGCCCCAACCCTGGAGGTGTTCAAGGCCAGGTTGGATGGGGCCCTGGGCAACCTAGTCTAGCTCCAGGCCTGGAGGTTGGTGGCCCTGCCTGTGGCAGGGGGGTTGGAACTCAATGGTCCTTGGGGTCCCTTCCAACCCAGACCAGTCATGGCATGTCTGCACACTGAGGTACTCTGGGATGAGCCATTCCCTTGGGCTCCTGGGACTGGAGATCATGTCTGGAAGTGATTTCTGGGTCTGTAGCAGTTGATTAAGAGCTTTTGCTGCTCTAACTGCAGATGCAAGAGCAAGCCTGATGCCATCTGATGAAAGCTTGGTCACCTGCAAGCTCTTTCTTCCCTGGTACTGAATTCAAAAGAGGGTGCCAGAAATTCGTTTCTGTTAGCATCTTTTGCCCTTTGTAGATCAATATACTTTTAATTGTCAATTCTATCCAGGAATCGCTTCTTTTTTTCCTCCTAATTGTTTGTTCAGCCCTCCAGAGGCCTGGGGACTCCTTAATGGCCTGGTATCAGATTGATTGTTGGTGGATCTGAGGCGTTATTGTCCCAGGCTTGGCTTCTGATGCTGCGTGCAGCCGCGCAGCGCTGCGAGCGGAGAGGAATGACAGACGAGCGGAGGCTTCCCGGGGAGCCGGCAGTGCATCCCCCAGCTGTTTGGAAGAATCGAGGGAGAAAAAAAGGAGAAAGGCAGATTATCCCATTATGTTTACAGGGCATCGGTCACACAAACAATGACTGTCCTCTTTGACAAGAGGATTGTTTAATTAGTTAAGGGTTTGATAAAGAGATGACTAAACATACAGTGCTCTGAAGGCATCTGCCGTTTAGTACGGCAGGCACGTCCTCTGCGCTAGCACGGGCCTTTCCGTGCTGCTGAGGAGCGCCAGAGGTCTGCAGAGCTCTGTGCCCAGTCTCAGAGCTGGTTACTTTGAGCACATTAAATTGGGTTTCTGTTATCTGAGGGACAAAATTGTCATTTAGCTGCCTGTGAACTAGTTCTGAGCACTGAGAAAGAGGAAGGCAATGTAAATTATACTTGGAAAGGCGTATTTTTAAATGTGTGTGTTCTGGTAGCCTCAGTCTTATCTTTACAGCTTTTCCCTTGCTCCTTTTTTCTTATTTTTAATCTGTGAAAAGTGTTGCCGGGTTTAATTCCCTCCCATGGACTCTGAACTGGACCAGAATGAGAATCTGTGTAAAGAGATTATTAATTATGCATAGGTAAGTGGGTGTGAGGCACTGGAAATCAGAGATGCATGTCGCAGCAGCTATAAGCACAGCATTACACTGGCTTCCCCTTGCTTTTGAATTCGACCATAAAATCCCATTTGAAGTACAGAAACAATGAATAGAGAGTGAATTCAAGTAGTATATTGAATTGCTGGTGTTGGCATGGATTCCAGTCTGTACATCCTCTGTGAACCAGGGAGTGCACAGCAATAAAATGGATAGTCAGTGCTTTCACAGTGTCCCATCTCAGCCCATTGGTGATGCACGTCTAACAGCCGGCTGCGCTACTGGGGGTTGGCTGGCTTCAAACTGGCATCTGCCTTTGTGAACCACCACTGGTAAATGACTGCACACAGCACATTCTGTGTAAGAAGAGACAGTGAGGTAGCAAATGCGGTTTTTATGGAAGCTCCCTGAAATTGATATTTCTTGATTGATAAGCCAACCCCTAGAAGCCACTTGTCTCTTAACTTCGAGTACTGCTGCAAAGTTGGGAGTCTCCTGTGAGTGTTTTCTTGAAGGCTCTTCCTTCTTTGTGGTGCTTGTGACCAGAGGACACATATCTCTCATCTCTCAGGGAGTGGGTGTCATTAGGCATTTAATTACAGCCAGACATGGCATGGATCAAGCGTTTTGAAGTCACGAGGGGATGGTGCATCGGGGCTGCCTGCCCAGCGCTGGGGACAGACCTCCGCTGCCTCTCTCAGTCATTGATCTGCCCTTCGCAAGCGTCCCCTTTGTTTGCTGAGTGTGACAAAGCGGGGTGGGGGGGAGGCTGTGCCGTGCGTCAGCGTCCTTCCTGGTCCGGCAGGGGAAGACAATGCCTGCAGCATCCAGGCGCTGGGGGAAGTGGCAGTGGAGGTGTGAAGGCTGATTGAAGCAGAGGTCAGAAATGCCTCCGTCCCAGCTACCGCTGTTTATTTTCTTAGCGTCCCTGCCTTAAAATGGCTGGGCTGGGAGTTTGCCCCAACCCTCAGGAAAACAAGTGGGTTCTGCCTTTCTTAATTAAAATGGACAAATGTAGCTGGTGCTTCGCTGACGTTATCTGGACACGGACCTTGCCTCTGAGGGCCTCGTCCTGCTCATTCTCCTTTACCCACCGCGCAGGGTTTGGTGCGGTGTGACACAGGGCAGTCACAGGGCAGTGAAGCATTTACATCTGACACCTGCTGCTTGCAGCTCTTTGTGGAGACCTGTCAGTACCTCAACGAAAGTAAAGCCAGGATGAATAGTTAACCAATATCACCGCCTAACTCCAAGGGTGGAGGCCCTTTAAGGCCAAGAAACAGAGGCAGGGTGATATTTAGGACCATGCTTACCAACTGTTAAGGCAGTTTCAAAAACTTCCAAGATGATGTGTGGCCATGGTAGGAGGTGCCACGCAGGCAATGGAGAGGTGAGCCAGTGCAGCAGAGCCAGCCAATGCACCCAGTGCTTCCATCATCCTGCATCCTTTGGGTGATGTGCAGTGCTGGTCCCATACAGCATGCCACCTCTTTGTGGTTTAAAGAGGAACTTGAGCAGCTGATCTCTCTGCAGCCAAGATGTGCATCCGCTCTGCTGGTTTTGGTACAAATGTGCAGCATCCTCATCTTTGACAGACCACCACAAGAAGGTGTCCCACAGCATGGCCCCCACGATGCCTGCCATTCAGAATTTGTGAAGCCAAAGGTGAGGTCATAGTTCCCTTTCAGTTTGCTTCCCAGGCCTTGCATTTTCTGGTCAGCATCTGCAGACTCGGAGAGGGAAGAGCACTGCAGGGCGAGATCTCTCTCCAGTGGTTGCTTTAGTCAAGTGTGGACTTGTGCCTATGTAAGGCTTAATAAGAGAGGTGCTTTGTGGCATTGTGGCAAAGCAGTGCAGATGTGCACAATCTCCATGTAGCTAACTTGCTGCCCTGTGAACAAGTGAATTAGAGATTATAACATCCCAGAGCAGACATGGCATTTCATGTTGAAATGAAAAGGGAAAGAATCCCAATCTTGCCAGCAATTGCCTGCAGCTTTGCTGTTTCACTTTGTATTTGTTGCCAGTTGTTCTGCTGCCAAATGATTTGGCAGACATAAATCAGATATTCCTGCACATGCCTAAAGGGGAATAATGTGTTGGTTCTCACATATGCATTATTTTATGGGTCGATTCATCGTTACTTAAGGGTCTTTCAAAAGGTGGTTAAAAGTATGCATAAGCTGTAGTAGTTTCTGAAAGATTAGACCATGATTGTTGCAAGTCTAACTAATAAATCATACTGAGAAAAACACATGCCTTTCAGGTTAATAATATTGTTTATGGATGCCTAGCTCTCCAAAAGCTGGCTAATATGGCATTTTTCTCAACTTCCTCTGAAGATAATAGTAGAGATTTTTGTGCCTATTGAGATCTCCTGATCCGAGCAGACAGTTTCACAGTGACTGTGCATGGCACTTCTGAAAATTGATCTGAGCCTGTGAAGTTCTCTCTGGAACAGGCTCCCCAGGGAAGGGGTCACAGCACTGAACTTGACTGACTCTGAGAAGTGTCTGGACGATGCGCTCAGTCCCACGCTCTGACGTGGCGGGTCCTGTGTAGAGCCAGGAGTTGGACTCCGTGGTCCTTACAGGTCCCTTCCTGCTGAGGAGATTCTCTGATCCTGTGTTTCCCTTTCCCTGAGATAGTCTCACCCATTTGTTGGGTGGTGATGCAGGAGGAGGCTGAAATGGAAAGCCCTTGCTCATTAATCACAGAATCACATATCAGGAGCTGAAAGAGACCTCAAAAGACCATCCAGTCCAACCCCCCTGCCCGAGCAGGATCATCTAGAGTAGATCACACAGGAACGTGTCCAGATTGGTTTTGAATGTCTCCAGAGAAGGAGACTCCACAACCTCTCTGGGCAGCCTGTTCCAGTGATCCATCACCCTCACAGTGAAAAAGTTCCTCCTTATATTAAGATGGAACTTTCTATGTTCCAGTTTGGAACCATTTCCCCTTGTTCTATCACTGACCATCACTGAGAAGAGCCTGGATCCATCCTCCTGACACTCACTCTTTATATATTTATAAATGTTAATGAGGTTGAATTAATCATAATAAGTACCAAAGAGCAATAAGAAAGTTATTGAAGACCCATCTTCCAGTTGTATGTAAAAACCTCACTCATGACCCAGGAGTTACAGGAGTGGTTTCTCGGTGCTGGTCCTCCAGGAGTGCTACAAAGGAGAACAGAACACAGACATCAAAACTCCCCTTGTTTGGGACAGTGTCCCATGTAGACACCATTTATGCCACCAAAGATGACTTTGTTAATCCCACTGATGGCTTAATCACAGTATTCAAAGCCTGTGTTCTGAGGAAGACCTTCTCTAAACTTATTCAGGAGATAAGGGGTGAGGAAGAGCTCTCCCCAAAGGAGAGAGTTTTGAAAGTGATTTATTAGCAGGGGTGGTGTAGATAACACTGACACAGCTGGGGAAGAGATAAAAACCCAGTGCTCAGTGTGTGGTGTATAATGTGAGTCAACTTTGCTCTGGCTTTGTGGGATTTGACGTTATCCCTATGCTCCAGGAGGACGTTATATCTCATGCTGTGGGTGAGCATGAGGAAGCCTACATGGAGACATGGTTGAGTGGTTTGGTGCCCTAAAAGCTTGATAAAGACTTAGTTGAGCAGCCTTAATTCACCTTGATGTCATCCGGTGTTGACAGTGAAAATGAAACCTGTTCAGGAAGAGCAGTGAGGACCTTACACTGATGGATTGATACAGGGGTGTCACTCCCTTGGGTGCCAGTAGGTGAAACTGCTCAGGACTGAGGTCTGCTCAGAATGGGCCAACAAAGCCATCAGTAAGACTTGATCTTGTATTATCAAGAGATCTTCTGGTCAAAGTCTTAAGCCAGTAGTTAAGTTTTACTTCAGGTAGCAGTCAGGATCCTCACTGGCAGCAACACCAGTCTCCTCCTGCTTTTCAGCCGTTATGGATGCTGGTGGTTGATCTCTGTTTGCTCCATCCTCCATGTCATGCCACGCTCCTCCCTCCCTGCTGCCCTCTGTCATGGCATTTCCAAGGAGGGTATTCCCTGAAGGAGGTGGGGGAACCCACAGGTAGTGACCTGGGAGAAAGGCAGACAAAAATAAGAGGGAAAACTTGGTAAACATGTAGCTTCTTGTTTTTCACGAGGTGTATCAGATCTCAGGTGAGAATAATCCAGGTCAAGCCTGATTAGATAACTTGGCAATTAAAAGGCCAACAGCCTGTGGGACTGAAAATGTTGACAAGGCGTGATAGCAGTGCCTCTGGGAGATGGAAAAGGAGCCAGCCTGTAAACTTGAGGGTTGCCTCAAACCTGGGGAAGCTGCAGATCTGCTGGTTGTGCTCTGGTGTGGGCAGCCTGGTGGTGCCTCTGGTCAAGGACAGGCAGTGAGGACGGGTGGGATCTGAGGGATCTGCCAGCATCAGGGAGAGCAGAGGAAGTGTTGATTTGAGAGGAAATCCTTGGATTATTCTGCTTTGACAGTAGCATTTAGACGTGGTCTGGAGTGAAAGTAATTAAGGAGAAATGAACACAGCAGAGTTCCAGCTCCTTTGAGTGAACAGAATGGGAGATCAGCAAAGGAAGCAGATAAAGATGGAGAATAGTTACTGGCTTGCTGAACTGACTCAGCTGTCCTGCAAAGGTGTGGTTGGTGCTGTGTCTCCAGCAAGAGCAATTCAAGCTACTCCTTCAGGAGAAGGAAGGCTCTGGAAAAAAAACCAAAGGTGTTTCTGTGAAAGACAAACTTTCCTCCCCCTGTGAACGCCACAATTCTTAAATTGTATCTGTTTTGGCTGGGAGTTGGCTTGTGCATCTGTCAGTCAGTCGTGAAGCCGCTGGTTTTACTGCACGTTCAGCAGCACAGTGGCTCTTCCAAACTGCAGGGTGGATGTGGCTGATGCCTCTCTCTCAGGGATCCCTTATGAGCAGCCCCCAAAGAGGAGCACCTGGCCAGAGGTAGGACTTCAGGTTGTGTTCCTACATGCACTGATGGTCCATTTGCACTCTGGCTTGTGTCTGCTGGCTGTGGTCATTTTGGGGATGACTGTCCCCCGCTGTTCGTGTGCTGCAGAAGGAACATGTCCTTGTATCTCAGTTTCTCCAGCTCAGGGCCCAGCAGTTTTGCCCAAATGCTTTCTCCCACTGTGTGCATTAACATGCCAAAACCAGGAGTGGAGACATGGGGCTTGCAGACCTCCTGCCGGCTCTGCTGTCTCCTGGCAGAACAAGGTGGGACAAATATCTGGTGAGAATGGTGTCTCCAGCTGCCAGGGCAGCTTTGCCAGGACCTGTCCATCAGAGGCTTTTAAATGTGTCAGACTCTGGAGGGTGGTTAATTCAGTTTTAAAAAGAAGAAAATCAGTCTGTGCAAGATGATGAAGCTTCTCAGCAATCCAGGAGACAACACTCAAACCCTCTCAGTCACAGAGTGCTGAGCAGATGTTCAGAGTGCTGGGCTTGTCCACTGTGCCTGAAGTGGATGTGGGAAGCAGACAGTGAGCCTGGAATCAGCATGAACCAGCCCTGGCCCCATCCCGGGGGCAGCGGGGTCACGTTCTGGGTGCCCAGGAGTGGGGTGCTCCTAGGTTAGCATGAGGCTCTTCTGGGGCTGGGAAGAGGAGAGTGAGTTGTGGTTTCATCTAGGCCAGTTGTGATTTAGTCGAGGTGATCCTGCTCTGGCGGGGGGGGTTACCTGGATGATCTTCTGAGGTCACTTCCAACTCCTGACGTTCTGTGGCTCCGTGAAAGCTAAGTAAGCTTTTGAGAGAGAGCTCTAGGGACACCGAATTGTCAGCAGTTAAAGTGACTGTGTTCTCCTAGTGAAAAGGATTTGCATGCTACTATCAGAATTGCTGTGATTATTTAGTCCCCTGGCTTTTTTGAGTTTTGCAAATTTTCTTTTAATATGGAGTGGCCAACCAATTGGAATTAAATTTGTATAGTGTGCTCCCTGTTCCTCTGTTTGCTGAGAATGACTTTTTGTACTTTGATTCTAGTTGAAACTCTGCACTGTGTGTTTCCAAAGCTTCCTTAGGCTTTTTTTGAGAGGTGCTGGTATGGAGGTGGCATGATCCTTTGTCATTCCTTCCAGTGTGCATGTCCTGTGGCAGGTGAAGTGTTTGAAGGAGCATTGAGGAGGTGCTGGTGTCCGTGTCTGTCCTGTGAGCTGCCTTTTGGTTTGCACAGTGTCTGCTGGTGGTGACGTGTGGTGTGTTCTTCTGGCCTTCCCTTCACACACAGAGAGAAAATAAAACCAAGAAGCAGAAAAATGCAGACAGTACTGAGGCTGCAGACCTCTCTCTGGAGTTAGCACGTTGCAGAAGATCAGGTTTCCATTTTGCTGTTGCCTTCACACTGAATATTCTCTTGGAGCTCGTTGTGCTGTGGGAATAGAGCCCAGTGCAGCTGGGTGTGTTGCTGAGCAAACCCCTCCACTTCAGGTGTCTGCTGCATGTGGTGGGTGGGTGGGTGGGAGCTGACACCCCCTCCCCCATCCCAACACACCCTTGGGTGAGACATCACGTGCCAGGCACACCACAGAACTGGTGCTGGATATGTGGCAAAGGTGCCTGTTGTGGTGTCTTCCCCTTCCTTCATTGCATCATCCCTACCCACAGCAGGTTGTGCTGGTGGAGGGGGTGGCACAGAGCCCCCCACCCCCTCCCCAGCATGCAGCTCTGTCTGCCCTGCGCTGCTGCTGCTCCTGCCAGGTGTCCTCCCACCCGGTCAGGGCCGTGGGGGGCACGATGCTGTGGGGAGTGCGTGAGGAGTCTGGCATGGAGACAACTGAGAGAATCGGGCAGCACAAGTGTGGGACTGGAAGAGTCCAGGCCATTCCCTTCCCCCAGGCACCCCTGAGCCACAACACTGTGCTCCAGGTTATCCACCTTTAATTCTCTGGTTAGAGTTGGCGTTCAGGTCACCTCCTGGGCACACACACCTTTTGGGGAGGAAGGGCGAGGGTAGATGCTGCCTGGAAGGTGCTGGGGGATGTTGGAAGGAAGAAAGGATGAGGAACACAAAGATATCAGTGGAGACAGGAGCGTAGAGCACCTTTCTTTACTCACAGTGCTGGGAGATGAGTGCATCTGGGAAAGGATAATTTAACAATAGGAGAGAGGGGATTTTAAGTTATGAAATGTCCATCTGTACAAGGAGATGTGATTCAGATGGCATGGCCCTTCCAGCCTGAACCTCCTGTGGAGGCCCGGGCACCGGATGGGCTTGCAGGGATGGAGCAGGTTGGCGGTGGGATATCAGCAGAGGGTGCCAGAGACCAGCAGACCAACTCGCTGCTTCAGCCAGGACGGGGAGCAGCAGGTGGGAGCCACAACACCTCGGGTTCTGGAGCCAGCATCCTTTCCTGGGCCTGGAGTGTGGTGAGAGAACCCCCACTGGACACCACGAAACAGGCTGGCAGCCCTGCCCTGTGCTTCTCCTTCTCTGGAGACATTCAGGACCAATCTGGATGCGTTCCTGTGTGATCTAACCGAGGTGATCCTGCTCTGGAGAGGCGTTGGACTGGATGATCTTTTGAGGTTCCTTCCAACTCCTGACATTCAGTGATTCTGTGATTCATGGGGACAGTAGTTGTGCTGGTTGTTTCCAGGGAGGGTTGCCCAAGAGACTGTGTGATGCGTGGGAAGCGCAAGGGGAGCAGGGAGAGCTTGGTCTGTGGGTGGTACCCAGCTGCACCGCTGGCAGAGCAGGAGGACTTCACACTTCGGGGAGGTTCAGGGAAGTAAGACAAGGCAGCAGCGATCTGCAGCTATACTTGGGTGTGTAGGCAAGTCTGTATCTGTGTGTGCTGCAGACCTGCAGCAGCCTCTCAGGGAGAGTGGAGATGTGCTGGCCAGGAGGGATGTGGTTCTGCCTGTCAGAGGATGCTCAGAGCCAGCGATGTGGTGCAGAGGCAGCTGCTGCCAGGCCCAGCACAAAGTACTCTTGGTGAAGTGAGACTTTTCTTAGATGCTCTGTTGGAGTTGGCTTCCAGGAAGGCAGATAGCCAACTGGCTCCCAACTCACTCTGGAGGTTGCAGAGATCCTTAAGAACCATGTAAAGTGTTTATTTCATCCTGCCTAGCTGTGACTTCAGAAAACACAACCATTATTCTTCCTAAATGCCCTGAGAGGCAAATACGTGTGCCTGGGCTGCCCTCCTCCAAGCCACACGTCGTGGGAGCCATGGTGTCCCTCTGACGAGAGCTTCAGGCAAGAAATCACTGAATCATCCCACTTAAAAGTTCAAACTCTCTCAGGTACCAACCATGTGGAGCAACATTTCAATGTTCCATGGTTTGAAATGTTGCTCCACATGGTTGGTACCCATGTACAACGATTGTTTTAATCTTGGCATCCTGTTGGTGCTGGTGATGGGCTGGATCCTTGGCTTGTGTGCAGGCAGACGTGTTCTCTGGTGTGCAGGGCTTTCTCCAAGGGTTCAGGTTCTATTTTTGTTCTTGGGGACAAAACAATAATTTGTTTATTGATTTTAGGAACTCAGACAGGAACCTGCATTAAAAATACCCTCTGGTCAATCTGGTGGGTTTCACCATGTCAAGACCACAGCCTGGGCAATCCAACAGACCTTGGTGGACATCTGTTGCTGTTTTATCAGCTGCTTTCTAGTTTTAATGCCAGAACTAATGAGCAGAGGGCGTATGCTGGAACTGAGCAGCTTTACTGGTTTCTGCTGTATTTGTTCTTCTTCAAGCCTTCAGCACTTCCAACAAATCTTACTATGATAATAACAGTATGAAATGTCTAAATGACTCACATGATCAAAAGTGATAATCACTTACTGAAAATCCCACTAAACCCAAACAGAGAAAGAGGAATCTCCTTACAATGAACCCAAATTAGTCAGTCCAGAGGCAGCTTTTAGCTGCAGGGTCTTGTCCTGCCTGCTCCCAGTAACACAATCGAGTGTTGGCTTCTGCCAGTGTTCCTGATGCTGTGTGATAAAGGGAAGGCTCTCAGAATAGGTGGAACTGCTATTTGCATTTCAGCCTGTGCTATGAAAAGGCCACAGGCCTCTTCACCACTTTTTCCCCACTTTGAAATGACACAGTGTGCTGAGCTTGGTCATTAACATGTGACATGCTGGGGCCCAGGATGCTGTAAGGCAGGAGTGGAGCAGAGGTCCTGGGCAGTGTGGCTCAGCCGGTGCGTTGTGAGGATGGGAGTGTTGGGTTTGTGGCTGATGGAAGATGAAAAGCCCAAACTGACCCAGCGCTGCTGAGTGGGGTTTCAGTACAGGAGCCTGTAGAAGTCAGTGGAGAGGCACCCATGGTCTCCACACAAGGTTTTTGTTAGGACTTGTAGGAATACAGCTCTTTCACCCCTACTCCTAATTAATTTCTGCAGAGGGATCTGTAACACTGAGAGTGTTCCCCTGCATGTGGCTGTATGTAACAATAACACAACAAAAGGCAGGTTGGAAAATGTGAGATAGGCTTAGAAATCAGTTTGGAGAAGACTACAAACAAACATTGTTTCCTAGTATTTACCTTCTTGTTTCTAAAGCTTTAAGTTACTCTCACTTCACATTTGCAAATCTTTCTCCATAACCAAGCAGAATAGAAACCAGCTTTTTGATTAGTGACATTTTCTGAGGAGAGATAAAACTTCACACGGCTGCTGGGCTTGAAGGGAAGTACCAGCCACAGCTGAGATGACAGCACAGGAGTTGACCCTGCAGAGGGTTAACAAATTA
The DNA here is from genome assembly GCA_013399135.1 of Heliornis fulica. Lineage (NCBI taxonomy): Eukaryota > Metazoa > Chordata > Aves > Gruiformes > Heliornithidae > Heliornis > Heliornis fulica. The sequence continues at coordinate 49,686 of VXBZ01009399.1, forward strand.
TCAGAAAGAGAATTCCTGCTTTATTCTTCATGGCTTCAGAACTGAGGATTCGGGAGCCTCTCGCTCGCTCCAACTTGAGCTGAAATTCCTCAAGGGAAGGTGGTGGCCTCCCGCTCCCTGGCTGGGGTGGCCATGGCCTCAGCTCTTACTGAGGAAGCAGGACCCTCAGCTCCATTGGCAGGGTCAGGTGAACCAGCCTCCCTGTCCATCCACACATCCCTTCGCTGCAGGGACAGTGATGACCCACAGCAGGGGCGGTGTCGGGCCCTCGCAGACATTCCTCCTTTCTGCTGCTGACCGCGGGTGTTACTCGGGATGACTGGGGGCACTTGTTAACTTGTTTTGCTTAAATATGAAGAAAACCACTTCTGCATGGTGCCAGTCCCCAAATGAATAGCTTGGCAGTGCCCACACCTGCTCCAGACTAAAGCCAGAAGTCCTTGGAGAAGCACTTGGCAGCTATTTGCAGATGCCTTTTAGCTGTTTGTGCTGCATTTCTGTATGGGGGGTGCTTTGAACCGAGCAGAAGACATCCATAACAGCAACTACCCTCCAGCGTGCCATTAGTCACCACTAGAAACTGACCCTCAGCATTGGAGAAGTGGAGTTACATCCTCTGCCTGGACACACTTGACTTAGACCCAAGTGGGGCTGACCTAATAGGAAAAAAAATACAGTCTTTATTCTGACTACAAAAATAGCAGGCAAGGAGGGAGAGGATGGCCTTTTTAGTGAAGAAAAAGTAATTGCATGTAGTAAGCATGCCTAAATTAGTATGATGTCAAAAAGCAAGACTTGGGGGGAGTTTAGATACTGTCAAGCTTGAAAGAAGCCTTGAGGAGGAATTGTGACTTTTTTACCATTCAGAATAGTGGAAGTAGTGGCTCAAGGTTGTCTTATGGCAAGAAACTGTCACTTCAATAAAATATTGGATGTGTCTGATGCCATCAGTGTAAAAAAACCTACAAATCAGTGCAGAAAAAACCTGAGGTGGGTATCCTGCAGCAAGCAGTGATTCTGAGTGTGGAGGAGAATGGGAAACGGGCTGGGGTAGTGTGGTAGTTTCCTGGAAAGCTCTGGCATTGCTCCTGGGTGGTTTGGCTGTCTGCAGCTGTGTGCATCCCAAATGTAAGGGGTCATAGAATCACAGAATGAATAGGGTTAGAAGCGACTCCCAGAGGTCATCCAGTCCAACCCCCTTTCAAGAAGCAGGGACACCCCCAACTACATCAGGTTGCTCAGGGCCTCATCCAACCTGGCCTTGAACGTCTCCAGGGATCCAGGGGCATCCACTACCTCCCTGGGCAACCTGTTCCAGTGCTCCACCACTCTCACAGGAAAGAACTTTTTTCCCAATATCCAATCTAAATCTCCATCCCTCTATTTTGAAACCATCACCCCTTGTCCTGTCACAACAGGCCCTACTGAACAGCCTCTCCCCATCTTTCTTGTAGGCCCCCTTGAGGTCCTGGCAGACCGCTAGAAGGTCTCCCCGGAGCCTCCTCTTGTCCAGGCTCAACAGCCCCAACTCTCTCAGCCTGTCCTCGTAGGAAAGGTGCTCCAGCCCCTTTATCATCTTTGTGGCCTCCTCTGGACCCTCTCCAACTGGTCCATGTCCTTCTTTTGTTGGGGATTCCAGAACTGTGGGGACTGATCTGGAAGCACAATGAGCAAAGAGAGAAGATGGTCTTGAGGAACAGAAGCTCACAGGTGTTCATGTGGGTGTGTGGTGGGATGGATGCCCTCAGCCCTGTCTCCTCAGGGAGAAGACTGATTTCCCGTGGGGCTGGTGCGTCCAGCAGAGCCTGTGGGATGGACCCAGCCATGGCTGACACCTCCCTTGGATCTGGGTGGCTGGAGGCAGCCAACCCGGTCTAAGATGCCCCTTCAAAGCTGCTCGAGATCTGTGAACATGACCCCAGGATGGCACAACTGGGGGTTTGGTTCCCTGCCCCTCAGGAGTGAGTCCTGCTGGAATTGCTGTCCAGTGGCTCTGGAATGGACTGTAACAGAAATCTTGTCAGTGTTCTGGGAATCTGCCCAAGTCTGTGTTTGTGTTGGTTACTGTGGTGGGGTCTCATGGTATGCAACCTGGAAAGCCACTGCTTGCAAGTGGGGAAAGTCTTCTCCTTTGCCCAACTGCTGAGCAGAGCCAAATTCTTCCGAGCCCCAGACCATGAACTTGCCATTTCAGTGGGTTTGTGTCCTTGGACACATCACAAATGAATTACAACCCTTGTTGTTTTCTAGGACACTAATGAGATAAACTGCATTTCGGTTAAAAAACAATTTGTTCCCTCTGGTATCTCCCCCCCCCTCCTTGCCTTGCCTTGGTTGTTTTGTTGTTTTTTTTTTTCCTTTTTTCTAACGACCTTAAAGAGAGGAAGGTCCTTTGCTAGTAAAACATGTTGAGGTTAGTTCTGGCCACTGGATCCCATGGTGCAGCCACTTGCCCTTAGCAGCTTGACATGAGATGCTGACAGAGGTTCCCTTCCCGGAGCCTGGTAGGGATATAAACCTTTAGAATCCCCCTGAGTGACATCACCTAATGCTAAACATGGCATAGATGTTTCCAGCATTGCACATCATCTGTGCAAGAGCAGGAGGCTGTTCCTCTGAGGACATCCGGGTGCACTCCTGGTTCTGTGCAATGTCCTGCTCAGCGCTGCCTTAATTAGCTGCTGCTAACAACAACTCCCACTCCACTGCTGTATACCTTTAGCCTGTTGTACAGTGACTTAAATCACTTGTTATTGCTCATCCAGTTGTATTTTTCTAAGCATTTGTGTTCCACCAACACACTTGGGGCGAGTACTCTCAAGAGGGAATTTCCTTCCTGATAAACAATCCTGGCGCGTGATTCAGCAGGAAGGATGTGGTGGTTAAGGTGGTTAAGGACTGGGATTTGGGAGACATGGGTTCTGTTCTCAACTCTACCACGGTCAAGATGTGATGAGTGGAAGGGCAAGCAAACAAAGGGGAGAAGCTGTTTGGCTACAGCAGAAACATACTTCCATGTGGCTGTTTGTCCCGTTTGGAGGGTAGTGAGCTCTGTTTTTTTGTTTGGGTAATCGAGTAAACAGCGTGAAACACTCCTGTTTGTGCAGTTGGAAGCTGAAAGCTAATGCTGACCAGTTCCAGGAATCCAGATGTTGTTTTAAATACATGTTGTTTTAACTCCCATGAGATTCCAGGTGCCAGTTTACAGTGTTTCTTGGTTGACTTCATTCACCAATTCACCATTTAGTTCTCTGATCTTCAGGCAATCTACTATGACTTCTACACAAAGTTGTATGCACACAGAGTTTCTCTACTATCTTGCTTAGATTTGAAGGCCACAGACCTCACACAAGATATTTCCTTTTTCACATAAGGTGAAGCTCCTACACTTTGACAGTAACATTACTGTTTTCTTTCTTTTCAGAAGCAAGAGCTTGGGCTATCAGCTCTGAGCTGTAAACCACTAAGCTCAGCATCCTGATTTGGTGCCGCCTTTGGGAGGATGAATCAGGACAGCAATTCCAGTGATCAACCCACTGGTGAGTTTTCTGCTTGTCTCAGTGCTTGGTTATCTGCTCCTGCTTGTTCCATGTATTTGCTTTCCATCTATTTTTCTCCCAAGTAACTAGCAGAAGGATGAGAGGAAATGATCTCGAGTTGTGTCAGGGAGATTTACATTGGTTATCATTTCTTCACTGACAGAGTGGTCAGGCATTGGAATAGCTGCCCAGGGAGGTGGTGGAGTCGCTGTCACTGGAGGGGTTCAAACAACATATAGCCCTGGTGCTCCAGGACATGGTTTAGTTCACATGGTGGTGTTGGACAGACAGTTAGTTGGACTGGATGATCTTAGTGATATTTTCCAACCTTAAAGATTTGCTGATTCCTATCAGAGGAGAATGCTGAATCACATATAGGGCAAAACCTGTGAGTTCAGCGCTGAATTGTGTGCCAGGAAGGTTACTGGGTGTTTGAGGTTTTCTGGTCCACCTCTAGATATCAGCATTCTTAGAACTGTACTACAGGTGGAAACTTTTTGTAACAGCTGTTCTGATAACTTCTCACCAGTTCAGAAGAACACGTGATTTTTATTAATGTTACATAGCTCATTCAGATTTTATCTTTAGTCCATTTTTCTCATTATTTGCTTCTTTTATAGTTGCTTTACCCTATAAAGTAGGACTAGGGAAGATCCACATAGATTTTCATGTGTGTTCCACAGAGTTTTGGTGTTAAGGTCCTGGAGAGATTGAATGGACAGGAATTTGTCACTTACTCTGGCTCAGTCCTGCCAGAGATTTCCTTTGCTCTTCCATCTCTATCTTTGGTTACTGGAATTGAGCATCAGCTGGTGCTCCTGGGAGCTCTGCAGAGGAGAAGGGCTGGGAGGCGCGTGCGGCTGGAGTGGGGCTCTGCGTTGCTGGATCTCTGAAGGAGTGTTCTTAGGCCTGACGTGAGGGCTGGATCTCTGAAGGGGTGTTCTTAGGCCTCACGTGAGGGCTGGATCTCTGAAGGGGTGTTCTTAGGCCTCATGTGAGGGCTGGATCTCTGAAGGGGTGTTCTTAGGCCTGACGTGAGGGCTGGATCTCTGAAGGGGTGTTCTTAGGCCTGACATGAGGGCTATTTTTTGACAGTTTCTATTGATCCCCACTCTTTGTTAACGGGTGAGGTCTTTTTGCCTGATTCCTTTTTCAGAAGTAGAGGCTGTTACCAGAGCTGTCTGCTGTCAAGTTTGGGGATTTTTCTTTTGTTGTCGAGAGTCCTGAGAATTTCTTTCTCCCTTTTCCAGACTCCCTTGGGCAAACCTGTCTAGGCAATATGTGCCAGAGGGGATCACTAGGATATCCCCTTGCTGGGTCACAAGGGAGGTGGTCCTTGTAGCCAGCACACTCGGCAGCCACGTTGCTGTAGGCAGAGCAGGTGGGTGAGTTTGGGCTCTGGACACCTGCCTACTCTACAGATCTTGCTGTAGTCTGTGGGTTTGAATCTGGGAGTTCAGGAATGGAAACATTTTGGAAAATTCCTGTGGTAACATGGCATATCTATTCCTTCATACTCTGCCTGTGTGTTTATTACTGTGAATGGATGAGTACACATCAGGATGTCATGTGGACTCTTGAGTCATCCACAGAAGGATCTAGAGGACCTGGGTCTTTGGAAAAAGCCATTCAAGGGAGGTCTCTGTAGCACAGACCATCCTGGGTGCCCATGAGAAATGTGTGCATTGCATGATCAGAACATTCACAGACTGTTCATTGGAGCAGCATTATTATAGGGGTAATAAAAGTTGGGCTTTGGTTTTAGATCTGCTCTGAACAGGTACAAGATGATACTGTCCAGAGGGACACATTACCTGTGTGGATTTTACACCTTCTGTGGAAGAGATTAGTACTGGTGACTCTTGGATTCAAGATTCTATGTTCAACAGGTCTGATCCACTGATGATTGTATCCTCACTGAAGACTGTCTTCAGAGCCAGACCTCCGTTTGTCCAGCTTCCAGCCCCAGCCTCTGTAGCCACCGAGTTAGTTTTACGTTATCTAGGCCTTGCCGCCCCTGTAGCTATACTTAGAGAGGAAGGATATTATAATCTTGGGAAAGATTAAAATATTTTTCTGTAATCCATCTGGAAGGGCAGCACTTTTCTCAGGGCAAGAGACAGCCAAGGTTTTTCCCATTCTGTCCTCACCTTGTGTACAGGAAGGAAGTGCTGGCAAAGGCCCCCTCAGCTCACTGACGACTTCGGAGCATATTTGCAGACACAACCTTCTCCACCATCCATCACCCAGCCCAGCCAAACAATCACAGCAGCGCTACGGGAAGGACACACGTCGTGCACCGAGGCTTTGGAAGCAGTGGGAGCACAAGCTGATGGCGTTCCTGCAGAAGCCAGTTAGATCCATAGGTTGTGTCTGATGGGTCACTGAGGGTTTTCTTCCCTTTATGAGGGCTTCAATCATCAAAATTCCCTTTTAGAAGGAACAGATTAACAAAGGAAAAAGGGGGACAAGAAGAAAAAGGACTGATGTTTAGTAAAGAAGGCCATGGAGCCTTAAGCCAAGGGAACGGGCAGGGATGCTCTCTGGTCCAGAGCACCTCTGGGTGAGGAAGGCAGCGACTGTTGCAACTGGCAAATGTCTACTCTGTAACCCTTTAATAATCATTCTTAAAACTGCTTATCATTTTTTTTCAGTATGACTTTAGTAACATCTCCAGCTTTGAGCTGGGATTTTTTGTCCTGAGAACAAAAGCCTGCAATGATCAGCTGTTAAGGGATGATGAACAATCACTGAAACACCTCCAACACCACTGTATACTCCTGTGGTACAACGGGGTAGGACACAATGACAAGAGTCCAACTTGAAGGAGAAATGACTTCTCAGTATTGATGCTTAAATTTTCCTCATGCATCTCCCAGTTTTCCTTGTGCTTAGCCCTGAGTACAAGAGGGACATGGACCTCTTGGAGCAGGTCCAGAGGAGGCCAAGAGGCTGCTCTGAGGGCTGGAGCACCTCTCCTGCGAAGCCAGGCTGAGAGAGCTGGGCTGGTTCAGCCTGGAGAAGAGAAGGCTGGGGGAGACCTCCAAGCCCCTTCCAGCCCCTGAAGGGACCTACAGGAAAGCTGGGAAGGACTGTTTGTAAGGACATGGAGCAATAGGACGAGGGACAATGGTTTAAACTAGAGCAGGGTAAGTTCGGATAGGACATGAGGAAGAAGTTTTCGCTGTGAGGGTTGTGAGACACTGGCATGGGTTGCCCAGAGAGGTGGTGGAGGCCCCATCCCATCCTTGGAGACATTCAAGTTCAGGGTGGATGAAGCTCTGAGCGACCTGCACTAGTTCAAGGTGTCCCAGCTCACTTCTAGGGTGGGACCAGATGGTCTTTGAAGGTCCCTTCCAACCCAACACAGTGTGGGATTCTGTGGTTTTCTCTCACCTGAATGCTTTATGCATAATGCTCAGCTCCCAGCTTAACCTCTGGGTGTGAGCACCCACACAGGTAGAGCCCTGTCTGCGTTACCGTGGTTTTGCTCTGCATTTTCCAGTAGGTATTTTGGAATCCATCCTGTTGTGTTTGGGCATGAGATACACCAAAGCCACCTCCCAGTCAGCTGTGTCTGAAGCCAGAGGACTGTTTTATGGAAGGAAAGAGGGAGAGGCATGGGAAGGTCATCATCTCCACCGCATTGCCGCCTGCCCTCCTTGGCAAATGGCTGCCCCGGTGCTGCATTGCACTGGGTGTTTGAGTCACACCTCGGGGTCAGCCAAGCACACTGGCTTGTAAATTACTGTGGACTTAAAACCTCCAAGTGTTTGCTGGGTCAGCGGCGGTTGGAGGCAAAATGCAAGTTGAGAGTCCAGCTTGGTGGTAAATGTAAAACTTACCCAGAAATTTCAGCAGTTGCTGGTGGTGTGACAACAGTGTGTTGTGGGGTTGTGCCTTCCCTGAAATAACTGACCCTGCTTCAGCCTGCCCTTGGACTCGTCTCTTGCAGAAGGCTGCTGGCAGTCATTCCCGCGGTGTGAGCGTCTTTGTGGCAAGCCCAGCACACTCAGAGGCAAAATGCATTTTCCTAAGGCTGTGTTTTGGTGCAGTTGGGATGAAGCTTGATTGTGAGCATAACCTCTGCTGTTAAAGACAGAGCACATTGTTTTAATGGTCAGGGGTCTAGGCTTGAGTTGTGGAAGTGATTGGTGAAGACTGCAGAAGGGAACGGCGTGCTGCTGCAGTCTGAAGTCTGGCTGCTCTGACCCCGGGCGTAGCCAGGCCGATCTGGTGGCTTTATTTGTAACGCATCATTTGGTGCAGTTTATGCTTTTTATACTTTTTTATCATGTAAAAAACCAAAAAAAACCAACTCTTAACAGACTTGGTGAGGAAAAAGAATCCCCAGCTTTGTACTGGCTACCTGCAGGAGCACCTCGCCTCCCAGCCAGATGTGCCTTCCTGTGGTTATTTCATTCCTTGTCTGCTGTTGCACATTTTTATTGTCCTTTGCCTGGGCTTGCAACAGGCATGGGGTGGGGAGGAAGCTCCTTAAATGCCTTTACAGTACTCTGTGGGACAGAAATTATTTCGTATTTAAGGTCTTTACAGAACACAGAGTTACAGAGTCCTCCTTGAGAATCTGAAGGCATTTCTCAAATGTGAACAATTATTTTTAAATCTACCACATGAATGACACCAATTGAAAAAGAAAATAAGGTAAAGGTTAGAGGGGGTGGGAAGGGTAATAACCAGCAGTAATCGCTGTATGTTTATGAAAAAAATAACAAAACCAAAACACTTCCCCAACAGGGACTAGGAAAAGTCAGGGTGCTCCACTGGTCAGGGCTGGGAGTAGATGCTGTCCATTCAGGTAGAAACTTTAAAAGACAAAAAAACCCCAAACCCTCAGCGACCTAGTTTCAGGTCCTGCCATAGACCTGAAGTCCCCAGACAGTTTGTGGCATTTGGCAGTCTCATTTCCCTGTTTTGTGAAAGTTTTAATCTTCCCCTTTGTGAAGCTGCCTGACTCTGTATGGGAAAGTGCTCTCATCAACAGCATGCAAAATTTCTTAATTTCTTCCTAGAAAATAATTTATTGTGTCGTTGCTTGTCCTGGTCATCCTGTTTGCAGGAAGAAGACATCACCCCAATGGGCAGCCCAATTCTGCTCAGATCCCACGTGTGCTGATCTCTATTTAATTAATCTAATGGTGCACTGTGACAGCAGTGAGTTAAAGAGAGACAGGACTGTGATTTGTGGACACTCCCTGTTAAGCAGGAGAATGCCAGCTCGAAATCAATCCACCACATGGTAGCTGAGCAATGCGAGGAACGCGGGGCGGCAATAACACGGTCAGATTTGCTGAAACCACCGAGCCAAAGCGCTGCTGCGCTGGGCGAAGCTGCGAGCGGCTGAGGTGTTGGTGTCGAGAGGCTGTGGCTGGGAGGACTGGTAATTCTCAAAGAAGTGAAAGCAGGCAGGGACTTAGAGTCCCTCCTGACGTGTGCTAGTGGCTGTCGTGGTTCATGGCTCAGGGGCTTCGGGACAAAGGCTCTGAAAAGGTGAAGAAATTGGATTGTGATGCCAAACACCGTTTTCCCAGGGACACGAAGCCAGCGTGTGACTGAGAATGTTTGGATTGGACGTGTGCTCAGGCAGCACAAACTGATTGGTAACAAAGAAGATTTTCCATAAGTTGCCCGTTGGTCTCCCCATTCTTCGTTGCAGAGAGGGATGGAGAGTAATTCCACCTGCCCTGGTCCTTTTGCATAAACCTAGTGCAGGACAAGGCTCAGGCTAAATCCAGCAGTCCCAAGTGACCTCCACAGACTCTTGCAAGGTCCAGTAACAAACTTTGGAGGAAAGCCTCCTGTGAAACCAAACAATCAGTAGCCATGACAAAGTCTGGAGGTGAAACTGTGTCCTGCAACCCCAGACCATGTTACTGCTCTTGGTGCTTGGTACCGTGCGGTGCCTTGCGAGAGTCATGGGCTCCTTCATCCTCCCCTCCTCCACAGCCCTCACACGCGAGGCAGACGTCCTCCTCTCCAGCAAGAGCCCTTGGGGTGGTTGGTGGGTGCTGTGGGGAAGCAGAGGGGGTTGCCTGCAGCACGTAGCGACAGATCTGTTGGCCCAAGGTGTCTGCCCTGAACAAAAGGCTTTGGGCGTACAGACGCCGCCTCCGGTTGTGTGCGGGAGGGAGGAATGACTCCGCCACGGCAGGGATTCATTTGTGTGTTAGTGGGAACTGTGAGGCAACAGCAGAGCCCTGCTCCGAGGCTGAAGCCGTGTTTGCTGTGTGTGTGATTGTGCACTCTTTTAAATTAAACTATTTTGCAAGCACTTCCTTCCTGCATTTCTCAGGAGGAGGGAGGGGGGTGTGCAAAGAATGTTTAACTGCCTTTGACGGAGGAGGAAAACTGAAGAAAACAAGAGATGCAATCCTAACTACTGACCTTTTACTTGAGCTTGGTGATGTTTTTCAGCAGCAGAGCCTCCAGGGAGTAACAGCATCCTCCTTGCTATTGTGCTGCCTGCCCAAAAAGGGGGCTAAAGTTCAGCTTTTATGATGTTCTCACTCTGGGCTTGTGGGAAAAAGGCCACATTCCCTTTCTTAGGTCATACGAGTGCAAGAGATGACAGAGTCCTACAGTCTAACCCCAGGGCATTAGGCCAGTTCAGAATGAGACGGGGATAGACAGCTCAGTAAATATGCAGCCAGCTTTTTCTACTTACGGAGATTCACAGCAGGTGGGAGGGTAATTTACATTGTTAAATTAAAAGGCACTGATTTATTTTATGTTGGTGTGTTATTGTTTCATAAAGGCACATGGGTTGCCATTACTCATAATGGACTCTTGCACTTTATTGTTAAATACTCCTTTTCCACTTCAGTCGACAGTTACTGGAAATGAATGTTATCAACTGAGGCAAAAACAAGAGACCAGTAAGCATAAAACAACCCCCAACCTCCTCCCCACTAATCCACAAGGTTTTAGGGAACTCTCCACAGTTTTGAAGCTTGAGATGATTGCAGTGGACGTTCTCAAGTTGTGCTTCTGTCCCCTCAGAGGCTTTCTGCCCCTTTCCATCTAGTGCCAAGGGAGCTGTTGGTCCTTTTGCTCGCTGGTTCAGATCAGGGTCCCCATGTCATAGGTGCCACCTTGTCTGTCACCTGGTACTGTGCTGGGCTGACTGTCACCAGCTCTTCCAGCAGCTTCTAGTGTTTGTATCCATTGAGGTTTCCCTCAGACTTGCTGTTGATGTCATTCAGCAAGTACTGAGCACAGCTCTGGCTCCAGAGGGAGGTTGTGCTTCCTGAAGAGCGGAGCAGAGGATGAGGTTCAGCCTGGAAAGGCTGCCTGTCTTAAGGGTAGCTACTGGTTTTAAAGTTACTGTAAGACATGCTGGATAAGCATTTGCATCCTTCCAGCAGTGTTGTGACTCCTGGTCAGGGTGCTGCTGCCTCTTGGACTGGCCAGACTGCAGTGCTCCTGTCTCGGGGCTGATGTAGGAGTTTTACTTACATTAGAACCTTCTCTTCTGTATTACAGAGCACATAAAACGCCTGCTGCACCATTGCTACCCTGAAGGACCACTGCATCACTGATCATGTGTATCTCTGTTTGGCGGAAGGAAAGATGTGTGTTTTAGCAGAATGGAGCAAATGGAAGTGCTGACTGATCTCACAGCTTAATTGCAGCTGCAGGGAAAAGGTCTTGCTCCCTGCCCTTCTCCCTCAAGCCCTCCTGCTCAGGTCTGGGTACATGACTCATCCTCATTGCTCCAGTGCTGCTACCTTGGACCTGTCACTAAGTTGGTTCCATTCACTGGCCTGGCAAGAACTGACACGTATTTTGTCCAAGCTACTTTTCTGCCACCAGTTTGGGTGTTACAGGCTCATGAAGGGACTGCTGAGAGCTGGGCGAGGGAATCACAGAATCACGGAATATTAGGAGCTGGAAGAGACCTCAAAAGATCATCCAGTCCACCCCCCCTGCCCAAGCAGGATCATCTAGAGTAGATCATACAGGAACATGTCCAGATTGGTCTGGAATGTCTCCAGAGAAGGAGACTCCACAACCTCTCTGGGCAGCCTGTTCCAGTGATCTGTCACCCTCACAGTGAAAGAAGTTCCTCCTTATATCAAGATGGAACTTTCTGTGTTCCATTTTGGATCCATTTCCCCTTGTTCCAGGAAGGGGGTGTCTGCCCTGCTGCCAGGAGAGCTGCTGCGTGGGGAGTGGGCCGCACGGTGGGTGTAACTGCACATGCGATAGAGACGCACGGGACGAGTCGCTTTCACAGGAGCACAGGATTGTAGGGGCTGGAAGGGACCTCCAGAGACCATTGAGTCCAACCTCCTGCCAGAACAGGTGCCCTAGAGCAGGTCACACAGGTTGGTGTCCAGGTGGGTCTTGAATATCTGCAGAGAAGGAGACTCCACAGCCCCCTGGGCTTTGCTTGTGGACAGCTCGTGCTGGTCCAAGTGCCTTGGCACCAGAAAAGGGGCAAGGAACATCCAGAGATTAATTCACAGGACTTGCAGGACACGTGTATGCCAAGGCACACCTTTGGGGGCTGTTTTCTGGATGCAGTGGGCTAGGTGCTCCTCCCTCAGTCATGCTTTTGCCTTCCTGGGTGCCCCATGCCGTGACCTGGTAGAGTATGACTGTGGCGAGGTGGGAGCCACCTCATGATTTGTCTTTGTGACTTTTATCATTGAACCTCACAGTCACAGTGTCTTCCAAGACAGACCCTCAGATTTGGTACATACAAAAGTCTTGTTGCCTGAGGTGAGTGGGCAGATGTTTGGGCTGTGGAGGAGAGAAACAAGGTGTGTGGTATGTGTCAGCTCCCTGGCAGTCCTGCCAATCACAGCAAGTACCGAAGGAGTTTAGCGCTGGGAAATTAGCCTTGAACACCAGGATCTGTGGCACAGATGGACACATGCTGTAAAGCCAGCGGCATTCAGATAACCCCAGGAGTGTCTGACCAAGGCAGGAGCACAGACCTCTTAGCCAACCCCATCAGTCTTGCTGGCCTACACAGGTTGATTTCCATATACACAGAATTTGCCATGGCAGCCTGGTGTACAACAACCTGCTGTTTGGATGTTCGTGCTGGACGTAGGCGCTCGCCCGGCTGCTGCTCCCCACCACCAGCCCAGCAGCAGGAGGTTCAGAGCCCCTTTCCCTGCTGCTGACCAAGGAGAAAGGCCAGTTTACAGAGCTGGAGGCTTTGGCTCTACACATCCTTAATTTATTAACCTTGTTTAATTTGCCTGATTTGAGGAGGTATCAATTTTCATTTTCTTCTGGATGTTCCTTGTACTGAGCTACACAGACTCTGGGAGGGACAAGAAGTTTTTAGATCGATTGGGTTTTTTGAGGGGAAAAGCAATTAAGATTTATTGCCAGTTTTCCTTCTGCAGGGCAGTACCTCAGAAAAATCTTGTGTAAAGCAATTTTAATGAAAACTGAAAAGAATGCTTCCAGAAGCATGTGGCAAGCCAATGGTAATTGAGCATAACAAAAGTTCATGCAGTTCGGAGCTTTCATGATTACGGAGGAGCTTTTCTTGGGATTTTCAAAATGTCCTAGATACAATTAAAATAATTTCTCCACAAGGAGAGTGCAAGCTGGGGACTCTCTAGCAGATGTAATCACTCAGGGAAAACTTTGTTTGGCTTGGCTGGGTCCTGCCTTCATTCCATGCCCTTTCATCCCGCCGTCGGTCTTTGTCTCTCTGTTTTTTGCAGTGTCTCTCTGTCCATCTTTTTCTCTGTCTGTCTTTCCCTCCCTGGGGCTGTCCCACATTCCCTTCAGGCTGAATGGCACAGTGTTAACCTGGCCACATCCAAGACAAACAGCGAGTCAGCTTGGAGGGGGTGGGGGAGGCCGTTGGCTGTCATCAGACTTCGCGGTCACTCGCTTCCTAGAATTAAAGTCTTGGAGTTGATCTGTCAGCCAGCCAAGCTGGAGACAATGATTGGGTTTCCATTTTGTTCCTTGGACACTGGTTTAAGTATGTTCACCAAATGGGAAAGCAAATTTCCATCAAGGCAAGTAGAAACCCACTCTCTGACATGGATCTCTGTACTGCTCGAGGGCTCTGCAGGGAGACCTTGGGTGAAGGACGTCACCTCCCCGTGCCCAGCTGTGGAGGAGGTGCAGCATCTTCGTGTCTGCAATGTGTGGCTTGAGGTGCAGCTTTGTATGGAAACCAACCCCTGCTTGCTAGAAAGGTACAGACATGAAGGGCTGTTGTCTTTGAGGTTGGACTGGCTGTTGGCAGGCTGTGTGCTAGTGCTTCATTCAGCACTGCAGCTTTGGGTGTGCTCTGGTACCGTCCCTGCCTTGTGAGACACAGGAGGCCACAGAGATGATCCGAGGGCTGGAGCAGCTCTCAGGCTGGGAGAGCTGGGCTGGCTCAGCCTGGAGAAGAGAAGCTTCTTCTGGGGAGAGCTCCAAGCCCCTTCCAGTCCCTCGAGGGGCTCCAGGAGAGCTGGAGAGGGGCTGGTGCCCAGGGCAGGGAGGGCCAGGCCCAGGGCAATGGCCTTCAGCTGCAGGAGGGCAGAGGGAGAGGAGCTGGGGGGCACAAATCCTTCCTGGGGAGGGGGCAGCCCCTAGCACAGGGTGCCCAGAGAAGCTGTGGCTGCCCCTGTATCCCTGGCAGAGTTCAATGCCAGGCTGGATGGGGCTTGGGGCACCCTGGGCTGGAGGGAGGGCAGTCCCTGCCCATGGCAGGGGTGGCACTGGGTGTCTCAGAGGGCTCTGCCCACCCAAACCGTTCTGTTTGTATGACTGTAAAAGGATTGTATCTGGGGTATAAACACACCCTTAACTACATGCCAGCCTGACAGGGTGATCTCAAATATCATTATTTCAAATGTCTTTGAAATAAAGAAGGTGGAGGTGGAGGAAAGCAACCATTTGGAAAGGATTTTAGGTGCCTGCAGCTCACAAACACATGCAGAAAGCATTAG
>VXBZ01009399.1:64849-96140 GCA_013399135.1 Heliornis fulica
TCTGGAGTGTGTCCAGAGAAGGGCAGCAGAGCTGGGGAAGGGTCTGGAGCACAAGGCCTCCGAGGAGGGAGCTGGGGCTTCTGAGTCTGGACAAAAGGAGGCTGAGGGGAGACCTTATTGCTCTCTACCAGTCCCTGCAAGGAGGGTGCAGAGAGGTGGGGTCAGTCTCTTCTCTCGGGTAACAAGCAGATAGGACCAGAGGAAATGGTCACAAACTGCCCCAGGGGAGATTGAGGTTGGACATCAGAAGAATTTCCCCCCTGAAAGGGTTGTCAGGCTGCCCAGGGCAGTGGTGGGGTCCCCATCCCTGGAGAGATTTGAAAGGCCAGTAGATGGTGTGCTGAAGGACATGGTCTAGAGGCGGACTAGGCAGGGTCAAGCTGTGCTTGGACTCGATGGTCTTAAAGGTCTCTTCCAACCCAAGAGATCCTGTGATTCTATGATTCTCCTTCAGTTGTGGTTTGATTCCATATAAACCATTCTGCCCTGTGGGGTTTATATAGTCCAGAATGTTCCACTTCCAGCCTCTTCCTTACCTGCTTCAGCTTCTTTATTGGACACCCAACTATTCCTGCTACCACAACAAGGCAGCCCCTGGCAATTGCTTTCCAAGCTCCACTTCGTTGAGGTGTTTCTCATCTCCTTGCCTGTGGGAGTTGTTCTCTTCTCCCAAATGGAAAGCGTTTTCTCATTGCTCTAATCTGATTAGATTGGTAATAAATTAAATTAGTTTTCTCAAGTTGAGTCTGTTTTACCCATCTTGGGAATTGCTGATCACTCTCTCCCTGGCCTTATCCTGATCCATGAGCCTCTCATTAAGTCCTCCTTGCCCTGTCCAGCTGAGGGGGTGACAGAATGGCTTTCGTTGGGGACCTGGTGTCCAGGCAGGACCAACCCATCATGTTGCTGTGCTTTTTTGGACATAGATGCTCTCAGCTTTAAGTGTGTGCTGGGCATCCCAGCTCCTCTCAGTGGTCAGCAGCACCATATTTACAGCACCATAACCTGTGCTGTGATTTGGACATGTTGCAGGTTCCCTCACGGATGAAGTTGTGATGAGAAGCTGTGAGGTTCCCTCTCGGGCACTGATGGGTCTTTGAAACGTGTCTGTGATGATTACAGAGGTTGAGTGAAAGCCCATGGGCCTGAGAAGAGCCTGTGAAATGGTGCTCCTTGCCACAAGCTGCTTTATCACCCAGCCTGGCTTCCCTGTCTAGCAGCAGGACCACTGCAGCACCCTGATTCCCTGCATCCCACCCCGCCAGCGGTCCCTGAACCAAACACAGGTCCCTGAGCTGAACTCGGCCTCAGGAGGCAGCAGGGCATCCCATGCTGAGCTGTTTTTCTGCTTTGATTCAGCAGCATAACTCAGTTTCTCGCACTAAAAAGACTTTCCATTGGTATTCATGGCTCATATAACAGCTCCTCGACCGTTTCCTGCGGGTTTGGAGGGAAAGGATCTTTCCATGCATAATGTAATCTCATTCAGCGGGGCAGGGTGGGATTTTATTTTTTTCCCCAGAAAATCCAAGTTAAATCTTACACTTTTAGAAATGTCAGTGAGCTTGCTTATCTTGTTCATTCAGATAAACACCTCTCAGCATCCTGTTTTTCTTATGTCATACGAACAGGAAGAGAACAATTGTTTGAGATGTGCGTCAGTCATAATTGTAACCAGGCAGCCACATTACCCTCCCCATTGCCATAGAAACCAACAAATCTCTTCAAACATGTTGGTGGGGAGCTGACAGGTATCCTTTCTTTTCTACTTAACCTCCCAAGAGCTCTAACTTTACAAATCACACGTAGGACCTCTCAAAGACTTGGTTTGGGGTTTTTTTAGTTTATCTAGAGGGTGCACCTATAAATTTTGTGAGTGAGTGGACATCTCTACTTCCATCTCCAGGAGCAGTGATATCTTCTATTTGCCCTTGTATCTAGTACTGGAAACACTGAAAAAAATCCAAGGCAAGGTCTTAGTCAGTGGGAGAGCAGTATGAAGTACTGGGCTGTGTCCAGGTCATAGAATCATTGAATCATTAATGTTGAAAAGATCTGCAAGATCATCTGCCACCCATATCACTCACTAAACCATGTCCCTAAGTACCTCATCCAGCCTTTCCTTAAACACCCTGAGGGACAGTGACTGCCACCTCCCTGAGCAACCTGTCCCAGTGCCTGACCACTCTCTCTGAGAAGTTTCTCCTTGTTTCTAACCTCCCCAGTTCAATCTGCAACCATTCCCTCTTGTCCTTTCACTTGTTATCTGTGAGAAGAGGCTGACCCCAGCTCACCACAATCTACTTGCAGGTACTTGTAGAGAGCAATAAAGTCTCCCCTCAGCCTCCTCCAGACTCAATAGCCCCAGCTCCCTCAGCCACTCCTCATAGGACTTGTGCTCCAGACCCTTCCCCAGCTCCCTCAGCTGCTCCTCATAGGACTTGTGCTCCAGACCCTTCCCCAGCTCCCTCAGCTGCTCCTCATAGGACTTGTTCTCCAGACCCTTCCCCACCTCTGTCACCCTTCTCTGGACACTCCAACATCTCAGCATTCTTCCCTGGAATGAGGGGCCCAAAACTGCACACAGTATTCGAGGTGTGGCCTCACCAGCACTGAGTACAGGGCACAGTCACTTCCCTGGCTGTGCTGGCCATGCCATTCCCGATACAATCCAGTATGCTACTGGCCTTCTTGGCCACCTGGGCACACCACTGACTCATGTTCAGGCAAGTGTCTACCACCACAGTCACAGAATGACCAGGTTGGAAAAGACCTTTAAGATCATCAAGTCCAACCATCCCTGTCCTCTCCTAACCCATCTCCCTGAGCACCTCATCTCCCCATCTGTTAAATACACCCAGGGGTGAGGACTCCACCCCCTCCCTGGGCAGCCTGTCCCACACCCCCACAGCTCTTTGGGGGAAGAATTTCTTCTGACATCTCATCTGAACCTGCCCTCGTGCAGCTTGAGGCCATTCCCCTTGTCTTGTCACCTGTCACTTGGCTGAAGAGACCATCACCCACCTCTCTTCAACCTCCTGTCAGGTCCTTCTAGGGATAAGGTTTGCACTCAGCCTCCTCCAGACTAAACACCCACAGCTCCCTCAGCTGCTCCTCTTGAGATCTGCCCTCCAGACCCTTCCCCAGACTGGTTGTCCTTCTCTGAACACATTCCAGGACCCTGATGTCCTTTTGGTAGTGTGGGGTGGAGAACTGGAGCCCAAGGTTCTTTTCCTCCATACGGCTTTCCAGACACCGTGTCTGTAGGGTTGTGTCCTAGAGGTCGACGGCCTGGGCTGGTTCATGGAAAAGCATTGGTTATTTTACAATCATGTGGAGATGACCTGGAGGGGTGAATGCATGTAGGGAGCAGGTTTGGCATTTATGATGTATTTGGGAGGGATTGGTACTGTTCCTGGCACCTGAGAGTGGGGTTCTCAAAGCAGAGACACATGAAGAACATGTTATCTGAAGGCTCATGTGCTCTCTGTCAGCGGTGAGCAGAGTGCTGGAGACAGCTGTAACGTAACACTCAGAGGTGGAACTACCTATATGAAGAAGAAGGAATTTTTTAGTGTAGGAATTTTACCATTATTTTCTCCAACATCAGCAAAGTAGTAGTTGCAGTCTGCCTGCAGAGCTCAGTTCAGCCTGGACAAATGGGCCTTCTCCACTTTGGTTACTTGAATCTTTTAATTACACAATATGTAACCTGAGAAACTGCTTTACAGACTGTATTTTGGATTAGAAGAAAGCTATGATATTTTCTCAAATTAACATTTGAAGCAGATCAGTTTGGTTCAGTGTAGAGCCCAACAGGAGGATGCCCCATCTGCCCTTTCTGCACGGCTGTTGCTCACATCCTGCCTCTCCGTGCAGGCAGAGGAGGAGGAGGGAGGAGGAGAGCAGTACTGTACCGAGTTGGCAATGGTCTTGGAGACATCCTTCCTAAAAACACAGCCAGAGGGACAGCTGTGATGGGGAACTGCTGGCCTGGAGGGACTGATCATAGGTTACTCACTGCTCCCTGCACTTTGTTGGGATGGCCAAGAACAGAGCAGCAGAGGGAAGAGTGGATTTCCCAGGAGCAGCTCTCGGGGAGCTGGGCAGTGACCACAGGAGCTGCGGGGTGCAGGGCACCGTCCGTCAGCGTCCGAGAGCAGGAGGAGAAGCAGCTGGGGCTGGCTTGTCTGCTTTGCTTTTCTTCTTCCCCAGGCTGAAGGTGTGGAAGTAGAGAGAAAAGAGAAGTGTTTCTACGTAATTCCTCCACATCTGCATTTATAAGCTCTTGACAAGAGGTAATGTGTGAAGAGGCTTCAGTTGCCTGTGCCTTTCAGCACATGTGTCGAGGCTGAAGCTCACGGGCCAGGGAGGTGACACTAGTGTCTGCTGCAGCCTTAAGCTTTTTGCTTTGATTTTGTTCTTTAACTATTGGGAAAGATTTGTACAGGTTTTAATGTGTTGAGTAGAACGAATGAGGAGGAACTCTCACACAGACACTGGAAAGCTGTGAATTTCAGAGTAAACAGGTAATAAATGCAGTAAGTAACAAAACGTAATGCGTTCCGAAATTAGCAAGCCTTGATCTGTGTGTCCTGACTTCAGTTTGGCCTTTGTCAAGCACTGGGCAATGAAATCTGTGGGCTTTTTGCTTGCTGGAAAAGTTAGTGTCAGTTGTAACTGCAAGATGCTGATCTTGTCCCTCATACCCCATTAACTGGAGGTCTCACTCAGCTGACAGCTCTGGCTTTTCCCAGTCAGTGTGTGATGAGAACAAAGATGTTGGGATGAACCTGACTCCAGAGAAAGGGCCTCAGTACTCTTGGGTCCCCAGTACTGAAAAGACATAGACCAGTTGGAGCAAGTCCAGAGGAGTCCATGTAGATGGAGCATCTCTCCTGTGAAGAAAGACAGAGAGCTGGGCTTGTTCATCCTGGAGAAGAGAAGGCTCCAGGGAGATGCAATTACAGCCAACCAGTACTGAAAGGGGTAACACAGAGGGGTGGGAGAGGGGCTGTTCCCCAGGCAGTGCAGTGATAGGACAAGGGGCAATGGCTTCAGGCTGACAGAGGGCAGGCTTAGATGAGATGTTAGGAAGAAATTCTTCCCTCTGAGGGTGGGGAGGCCCTGGCACAGGGTGCCCAGAGAGGCTGTGGCAGCCCCATCCCTGGGAGTGCTCAAGGCCAGGTTGGATGGGGCTTTGGGCAACCTGGGCTGGTGAAGGTGTCCCTGTCCATGGCAGAGGAGCTGGAACAAGATGGGCTTTAAGGTCCTTTCCAGCACAAACCAGTCTGTGGTTCTATGATTCTATAACTGGAGTTGCTGCAACCTTGGGCTTCCTCCTCATTTTCTACCAGTAGAAAACTGATCAGTGTACTAAGATCCACAAAAGCAACATCCCAAACAACACAGGAGGAGTGTCAGGAGGAGGTCAGTACCTATGCCATGTAACTCCTGCTTTCCTTGTGTGTTTTCCCTTGCATGTTCTTCTCTTAAGCAGAACTTGTTGGTGCTTTCATGCCGTGGGGCACAAGAGTCTCCAGCACAGCTGCCCCATGCCAGGTGAGCTGCAGCCCTGCACTCCCACAAGAAGGCTCAGTCACATCTTTATTTCACAGATCACAGGATTGTAGGGGTTGGAAGGGACCTCAAGAGCCCATCGAGTCCAACCCCCTGCCAAAGCAGGTGCCCTAGAGCAGGTCACACAGGTTCCTTCGCACATCGATATGGAACCTCCTGTGGTCCAACTTGTGGCCACTGACCCTTGTCCTGTCCCCACAGGCCACTGAGAAGAGGTTGGACATCTCCCTTTGTCTCCCACACTTTATATATTGATAAACATCAGTGAGATCCCCTCTCAGTCTTCTCCAGGCTGAACAGCCCCAGCTCCCTCAGCCTTTCCTCACAGAGGAGATGCCCCAGGCCCTTCATCATCCTTGTGGCCTCCACTGGACTCTCTCCAGTAGATCCCTGTCTGGTTTGTCCCAGGGAGCCCAGAACTGGACACAGGACTCCAGGTGAGGCCTGACCAGGGCACAGTAGAGGGGGAGGATCAACTCCTTCCACCTGCTGGCCATGATCCTCTTAATGCACCCGAGGATCTCATTGGCCTTCTTGGCCACCAGGGCACACTGCTGGCTCTTGGCCAACCTGTCATCCACCAGGACCCCCAGGTCCTTCTCCACAGAGCTACTCTCCAGCAGGTCATCCCCCAGCCTGTCCTGATACCCGTGGTTGTTCCTTCCCAGGTGCCAGACCCTTCACTTGCTGTCACTGACCCTCATCTGGTTCCTCAGTGGCAGTGAGGAACAGTTATCTCACTGTTTTGCTAAATGAGTGGATCCCCTCACACGAGAGAAAAACCTTTCCAGTGTCACTGATGTGAAGTGAGACTTGGAGTGTTCTCACAGTGTTTTGTTAGAGCGTTTCCTAGCATGCCTCTGGAGAGAGTTCACATGGATCCTAACTTAGGTGAAGGTCTCCTTAATTTGAGCAGAAGATAAGCACGAAAATAAGCACGAAAAACTGGGTTAAGAAGTTAGGATGTGGGTCTGAGCCCAGTGCAATGATTCCTTTGCTGATGTGTATGGAAATCTTTGTGTTGGCTTTGTTGGGTGAGAATTTCATCCATGGAGCTGTTCCTTCAAGGAGATGTTTAGGTTGGAAGGCTTGGCCGAAATAATTTGGTGTCCCTTGAGGGGAATAGGTCAAAACACACAGACTCAGCTGCAGGCCTGAGCCTTTGTGTGTGGGACTGAACATGGACCAAGCATTTGTAGCTGTGCACCTTAGCACATGCTTAAACGGTGTGTAAATACTTTGCCAGTGACAGGAGCTCTCAGGTTCTTCAGTTTAGAACTTGGGGATTTCCAGAGATGTCTGGAAGGCAAAAAAAAATCTTTCTTTTGAGCTTTGTGATAGTCCTCTACATTTGATGCTTCTTCCCCAAACTGCAGTCACTCCCCTAGACCTGCAGCCACTAGTTCCTGACAGCCTCCCCACCAGGTAGCCAGGAGATAAGGATGTACATCAGAAGTTCCCCCTTTTATCCCAGACAATACTAATTTTCTTCACCTTTGCAGGATCAATAAGCTTGAAAGAAGAAATAGTTTCCTGGAGTGCTGTTCTCAGTGTTGTTTTTAAACTCCCACATTTCCATTTCTGTTAACTTGTACCCTGGTCGTGACTGTTCCTGGGAGCTGTGGTGAGACAGCCCCAGCACCAGGCTGTGACACGTGGCTCATTCCGCAGCAGGGAGCGCTGCCAGTGCTGCTGGGAGCCGCTGACTCGCTCCTCACCCATCCTTGCTCAGCTCTGAGATGCTTTATGGGAACAGAACCCCTTTCTCTGATTACTGAAAAACTGCGTGGAGCTGTTGGCTCGTGTGAGTGAGAACAGCTTGGCTGAATTTTTGGAGGAGAAAAAATGTTTCGTGATGAAATTGTTTTTTGCTTAAATAGGTTTGAACACAAGGACAGGAGCCATGTTTTGGCAGGACAGGGAACCACTGAACTCTGTGTCTTTAGTCCCCTCTCTGTCTGTGCCAGGCAGTGGAGGTGTAGAGAAAGGGTTCAAAAATCTAGAGGGAATGGGGAAGCACACTGCTGTCCTCCCCTGACACGTGCACCCCGGCTCCCATCAGTCTGCAACTCCTGTGCATTGTCATCTTGGCACTTACAAACCCGTGGCACTGAGGTTATCTAAGAGTCAGTCCAAAACCAGAATTGTCTCAATATCCAGATGCAGGTTACACCCCATCTAGCAGATATGGAAACCATTCAAAGTGTCACAAATTATTTGGAACAAATTAACCTCAATAACTTTCAATACCTGGAACCAATTTCTTAATATTATTTTTAGAATTCCCACTTAAAAATGCACTTCTTCATGTCAAGCCAGGCTGTATTTGCAAGTATCCAAAACTGACTTGTGTTTGCTTGGGGTGGTGACCCACATGTGTGTCCAGGCCAATGGTGTGAGATGCTCTCCTTTGCCACCGTGCCAGGGGGAGGGATGCTGCAGAGAACAGGTTGTCTTGGGCACCATGGGAGGATGTTACCCAAGCTTGGAAATGCCTTGGTTAGGTTTCAGCTTTATTTTCTTTAGTTGGCACCAGGGCTGGAGCATCATCTGCTCCCGTGCCCCGTACAGTGCCTGGGTGGTGTTGTGGTTCAGGTGTTGCTGTGCACTGAGTGGGAATGGGAGTGTCCTGAAGGTCCCTGGTGGGAGCACTGGGATGGGGGTGTGCTGAGGCTGCCACACATGGCTGTCTCTGGTAAGCAGCTCTGCTTTCTCTTCATTGACAAAAAGCACCAAGAAAATAAGAGGAAAATGTTATTGGCTGGTCTGCCCAGACAAACGAGCTTTTTCTTTTAATGAGAGCGCATTTTGTTTGATCTGTGTTTTTTGGGGGGAAATGATGAATTTTAGCCATTATGAAAACAAAAGCCATGGTTATTTGTAAGGGTTGTTTTATAAGAAGCATATGTGTGCTTTATTATTCTTTTGCTTGAAGTGTAGAGATTGTTTTCAGTTGGGAGGTTGCATTAGAAGAATGTGAACTTCTGACTCACTGAGAAACAGAGCGTGTACGAGCAAAATTGTGAGGTTTCCTATTATGTTTTCATAACTCATATTTCTCAGAATAGAAGGGATCTCTTTTGCCCTTAGTTAAAGAATGACTCTTACTGCCATTGAGAAAGACCGGATTCTTTTTCCAGAAAAGCTGGCGCTGCTTTCAATACCCTGTTGCTCTACCCACTGTTCTGCCTTTCCCTTTCTCCTCTCCAGCACAGTGGTTTCTTTTTCTCTGTGTTCTGCCTGTGCAACTCATTCTCTGGACATATTCCTGTTTGATTTTGGCTTTTTGATAACCATGTTATTAGTAGTGTAGTCCAAGGTATGGCTTAACACCGTGAGCCCTGGAAGGGGTGGACTTGGCTACTGGCATCTGAGGAATTCCAGCTTTTCTCTGTGGGAATTAAATGTGAAACATGAAGTCAGCATTGAATGCATCAACCAAAGCTTTGTGATAAGCTTTTGCAAGGATATTTGAGAAAACACAATTAATGGAGCCAACATTATGATGTAGTACTGCACGCTGCCACAGTAACACAGTAGATCAAAACCAGAGGCCGTGATTCAGGAGCTACTGGCCTGTACCTTGCTGTCCTACACACAGTTCCATGTTTCCATCCAGTTGGGTCCCTCTGAAAGATGGTGAAGAACCACCAGAAGTAAGCTTCCAGATACTCTCTCCTCTAAAGTGAAGCAGAATATTTCCTGTTGAGTGCACTAAATGGCTCGTTAGAATTGAAGCTTTGCCCCCTGACTTTGGTGTGGGGGGAACTGAGGTGCAGAGAGCTGTTTTGGGTTAGCTGGACCTTTTTTTCTGGCTGGTAAACCAAAAATGTAAACAGTGCTGGGGTTGAAGTTAGTGTCTGGACTGCATCGTGGCAGTGCATTAGCTGATGCAAACACCTCTGCTGCAGTAAGGACTCCAGCCATGGGGCATCTGCTGTAGTGACAGCGGGGGACACCCAGCCAAAGCCCCCAGATCTTCTCTGCTCCTCAAGTGGGAGGAGATGGCTGTCACGTACAGGCATCTGGCGCAGCGCTGGAAGGAGTCTCACAACAGTCACGGCCGGTCGGCAAATGGAGAAATAAGGAACCATTCACGGGAAATGTGGATTCTGGCTGCTGAAAGTGAGCTCAGTTCACAGTCAGGTGACTACAAGTGAGGAACTTACTGAGCTTTGGGGGGTTTTCCTCCTTGTTTTTTCCTCCTGTCTGCTGCAGAGATTCCAGCAGCTGTGTTAGTGCAGAAGGTAAATTCACATCCGAATGAAGAGCTGGAGGAGCGAGTAATGAAGGCTCTTCCTTTGGTGAATCTAGACTCACAGACCTCCCAAAAGGCTACATCTTTAATGTTAAAATTACAGAGGAGGTGTGTGGTGTGTGGAGGTTTTCAGACGGTGGTGGCTGCACGCGGTTACTTCCCCCTGAGATCTGAGGCGTTCTGTGCAGTGGGGTTCAAAGCTCCGTCGATTAGAAAGCTGTAGCTAAAATTGGAAACCGAGCCAAGGGCTGGATGGAGCCAGACATACCTTATAAAGAAGGACCCTCTCAGCTTCTTGCTTCATTTCCTTGTTGTTTGAATTCAGCTAAACCCACATAGTTACAGGTTTAGAAAGCGTTATTTGTCTTGTCTGGGAGATGCAGTTAAGGAGCTGGACATGGTGAGCAAATTTAGGAGCCCTAGAAATTGTGCTAAAACAGAGCAATTTATTGCTTCTGAAACGAAACAGTTTTGTGACAGCTGATCCTCTTCTAAATTTTGCACTGAAGAATTCAGCAGTGGTATATAATTAACATTTAAATTGAGTGGTCTCTTAGGAGAGTGTCTGCCTACCTGTGGACACTGGTACGGAGACGTTTCCCTGCAAGCGAGGAGCTCAGGGTGCTTTTACCCTTAGGGGGAGCCTCACCGCTGCGGTCGGTGGGGATTGGGCTGAGTCACTGAGTCATGACTCCTCAGCCATAATGTCCTTGGAAGGGAACCACTGTCATTTGTGGAATAGCTGGTATTCCTAAGACCCAGAGAAAGTATTAAAGACCCTTTGACCCCCTTGGTGCAGGTGCATCTGAAGGAGGAGTGGATGCTCTTGTGAGGGGAAACCCTCCCCATCCCCAACATGAGGCACTTAAAAGGGACATGGAGCGGTGGGGAAGGATGTGTTGGAAATTCATCCTGGTGATGGTAGGACAGGGAAGTGAGTGATATTCCTGAAAAAGTCAATCTCTCTTAAGACAACTGTAGACAATGTAACTGGTAAAGAAATGTATGTGAGCACCAGAGACCCCCTGGATCTGATCAGAAGATGACATGGCTGCTTATTAGACAATGGATGCTCAGGGAACACTGCCTGCCTGAGTCCATTTTCACTCAGGTCCATGTTCACTTCCGTCCTTATGGGCACATGCTTGACCATGTCCTGCAGACAGTTGCTCACTCATTCTGAGTCTGAGATGGCCCCATAGCCATGGCTTGGGGCTGGACCAGGACCTCGGTGAAGCAAATCTGTTGAGGAGAGAGGACAATGCAGGGCAAGCACAGTGGTTGTCAAAGGGTTGCTAAAGCCTTTGCTTTCATACTCATCTCTTGATGGTTTCTGGGTAGTCTGGAGATCTGCCCTCTTGGCTGTTAGCCAAGTTGTTTGAGTTTTTGATTCTTTGTGGGGGAAAAAACTTTTTTTTTTTACCGCTTCACCCCCAATTATAACTTACTTGATACAGTGCTGTGCCTCTTAAGCAAAACCCTTTGTGACTTTTATGTTCAGAGAGTGAATTGAGTGAGAACAGGAGAAAACTGGCCTTGGAGTTGCAGAGAGGAGTGGAACTGCCTCTTCTGAACTCCTGCATCATGTGTGTGCCAAGCAAGCCGAGGTTGTGTTTCATCGTGGGTGAAGTAGGAAATACAGTCCTGGAAATCACAGGCAAATTACAGCAACACCTTTAAACATCATTGTGAACACGTGTTCTCAATAAGAAACATAGAATGGATTGGTGCAAGGGGGATGGAGCAGCAATACCAACAAGCTCACAGGATATTGTATCTGTCACGTTCTGACCAGCTAAAAACACCCTCACCCTGTCGCTGTCTTTTGCAGCTTCTGGTGTACTAATTACCCTTCACTCCCTCTGAAACCAAGGAAGAGAGTTCCTATTGCCTTGCTGCAAGGTTGTGTTTTGACTGGATACACCTACCATGGAAATGTGACAGTTACTCCAAAAGAAACAATAATAAGCAGAACGTTGCCTGAAGTTCACAGCTCTGGGGAAGATGCTTCGTGGGGATGCTTTGGGCAGTGGGTGGTCTGTTGTCCTCTGAATTTCAGTTTTCAAAGAGATTTCTCTCTTTCATTCCTGGGTTTGTTGGAGGTCTCATCTCCCACTTGTGTTGCTGGCCCAGTGTTGAGCATGTCTTGTAGATGAGTTTTCAGCATCAGATGAGGCAGGGGTGGTGTGGCAGGACCAAAACTGCTGCAACAGCATAGTCCAAAAGCATTTTAAAACCCCTGATCAATCTATGTCATATCTGCTGTGACTGGTGACCGTTACCTCCGGTGTGTGTGACATCTTTACTCCCTCTGTGGTTATGCAGCATGTTGGGTATCTCTGCCCAGGCCCTGTGGTAAATCCAAGAGCAAATTACTGCAAAAGTCTCCTACAAAACAAATGGAGAATGGCACTGCCATGCCCCACTGGCTAGTATGTCCATATTCACACATACATGCTTTTTCTGAAGTCTTTCCACTTATTTTAGAATAATCACTTTAGCTTATTAATTTTTTTTAATCTATTTCCTCTTTCTTTTCTTTTTAAATTACAACCCAGAATTTTACAATGTGTATGGTATAATACCTGTATATTCTGAAATTGCCTTTGTGTCTTTTAAATGTCATTCCACATTGTTAGGAGAAATTCCATATGGAAGCATTTTCTCAAGCTCAAAAATACTTCAACAAGACTGGAAGGTTTATTTATGTTACGTGTGCTCATTAAAAGTAGGCACAACAAGAAAACCTAGAAGCTGGAAAACTCTGTGAGTTTCTGTGAAGGAATTTTGTGTCTTTTTAGTGAAGTCAGCTAGTCTGTAGAGATTCAGAGTTTCTCACTAGAAAACATATTGGTTCATTTTATTTTTGCATTCATCAAAATAATGTTATTCCTGTTCCCTATCAACCTTCTCTTGTACAAAATCCGCCAACACAGCGTGTGCTATAGACCCTTTTCTGAAAAAAATTGAGACAATGTAGGCTTTCATCAGAGACTTTGATGACTTCTCAATCCACCTGTCATACTCTTTGCCAGGTTCCAGATGTAATTTAAATTTCACAGCATTGGCTGTACCCATCAAGCTGCTGGAACAGGAGCTGTCTGAGTAGCTGCTCCCAACCCCAGTTAACACATTGCCTGTACAGAATCACAGAATCACAGAATCACAGACTGGAAGAAACCTCGAGAGATCATCCAGTCCAACCCCCCTGCCCAAGCAGGATCATCTAGAGTAGATCACCCGATGTCTGCCCAAAGAGGACTTAACCATTAGCCTTTTATCCTTGATCTTTTTTCTGTCCATGAATTTCACCTGTAATTGCTTGGTGGATGTGATCCTGCATTTCAGTCGTGTTACCCTTCTTTCTGGGGGGAGGTTTGGGGTGGTTTTTTCTCATTCTGTATCATTTAATTAGTTGTCTGTAATACTTCCAGACCTCAGGCCAGGGAGCTTTTGACGCAGAGAAAAAGTGTCAAAGTGTCAAAAAAAAGGAGAAGAGGTTCTTTTCATCTCCTCCTCTGGGGTTGGATGTCTCACTTTCCCTGTGTGAGACACACCAGGAGCCCCAGCCAGAAAGTAGGTTTCTCTTGCCAGGGTGTTTCAGCAGAACTGGGCAATAACACAGCAGAATTTTGTAAGGACGCGAGAGCAAAACCACTGCTTTACCTCACCAGCCTGGGGGCACCGCTTTTGTTGTGATCACAGCAGGTATTGGGTGATGTATGCACAAAGTAAAAGGAGAGAATGAACAGAAAGTAGTTTATGGCTTTCCTCAAAGGCACTTTTCTAGCTCAAAAGTATAAGCCTTGTGGTTTATATGGTTTTGAAATGTAACCGCAGATACTGAGAACTGGAAAACATTTCACTTACCATCTCCTCCAGTTTTGGTACCAGATTCAGCACAGAGGAAATTTATTTCCAGAATGAAAAACTTTGAAAGAAAATTAATGTCATTAAAAAAAACCAAAAAAACCCCAAAAAACCCCCAAGAACAGGAACATACTATTTGGAGAAACTATGGGATGAAGGAATCGAGGTCATTTGTGTCTAGATAAAGCAGGTGCAGATGTATCTTCTTGACATCTCCACCAAAGTGCTCTAACCTCGTGTGTTCTTGAGATCTCCACTGAAGTGCTCTAACCTTGTTTTGGTGACCCTTTGCCAAATACTTTGTGGCCTGCAACCCTCTGCAACCGCCTTTTTTGAGCTGTGATGAATCAGAGTCACACTGAGCACTTTCCATCTGTGAAGTGAATGGGACCAGTTTCCTGAGACACCTCTCAGCCTCTCCAGGCCATTCCTGGCTGTTGCTCTTCTACTTGCCGTGCTGGGTTTTTTATGCTGTTTTCCACAACCTCCTGGTTTTTTAGCTTGTTAATGACCCTTGCTAAGGGCTTGATCTCTCCTCAGTGTGCAGGAGTCTGCATATTTTAACTTTTCTGCAGATTGGGATATTCTGGGGGGACACAATGGTGTTTTTCTGGCCTCCGTGACCTTGCTTTTGCAGGCGCTGTCCTGCCACTGATTTAATAGGTGTAGCTTGTTACCTGCTGCTTCTTGCTCCTACTACAGCCTCTGGAGGTCACTCCATAATTTTCCTGTTACCATGCTCTGAGCTGAGCCCAGATGCACTTGTGGTTCAGTTACAACCATTTGGTTTTCAGTTGCTTTGCTTTGCCCTTCCTTCCTTTGTATTTCTTCCTCTCTCCCTTTTGAGTCGAGCAATCATCTGCTCTCCAGATTTGTTCTGGAAGGCTTATGAGACTCCTTGTAAGGTCCTGTCCTTTTTCCTTGCCTATCCTGGCATTAGTTTCCTGGTTCTTTCTTGGATGTGGATGAGCAGGAATCTGGCTGGTATTCCAGTGGGAATGTAGCCGTGCTGCATTATCCATTCCAAAGGGAAGCCTGACACTGGGGCTGAGCGGCATCCTGAGATGTTTCGTAGACATATGGCCATCCCGGGTGTGTTCACTTCCAGGGTGCCAGGACGGGGAAGGCTGTTTCTGACCTACCTGTTGTTGCACAGGGGCCTGCAGGCAACATGCCAAGTCGTTTAAAGCTGACTGGAGAGACGGTTTCCCTGGGTCTCGGTAGTGAAAAAATGGTGAGATCAGGTTTCAGCTGCAGGGAGGTAAGGTAGGAAAGAGTCACGTAAGAAAAGGGCTTGTTTTGTTGATGGAGGTTTCAGAAGGTTTTTAACAATCTGAATTATTGGCTGTATCTGAAGTGAAACACTGCTCTCCTAACTGCTCTCATTTCCTCTATCAGTCCAGCTTGTTCACGGCATTAATTACAGTTCAGATTTACAGCATATTTGGTTACACACTGGGCTGCATTCTCAGTTTTGTTCCTGTGTGTGTATAAATTTCTTTGGGAGTCAGGCCAAGAGGAGAGTGGATGTATCCATGCACACACACACGTGGGCTGCGTTGGATACAGTCAGTCAGTCGCTAGTTTTGCGGGGAACAGGGATCTGGATTTTCTGCTGGTTGGTTATAAAAAGAAGCTTTTCTTTTTTTCCAAAGGAGAAGCAGTAGCTGAGAACAGCCAATGTTTGGGGAGTTCAAAGTTTCAGAACCAGAGATGAGAGAAAATATATACTTTGAATGGTAAATGTGGTGGATTTAATTTGGCTGGTGTTTCCCAGAGGTTCGTGGATCTTGGGAATAGTATCATTCTCTTGAAATCAGCCTGCTACTTAAAATATTTTATAAATGCAGTGCTTCAGAGGTTAGTTGGACAGGGGAGAGCTTTTCACAGTTGAAGTAGCTTTTCATGACCTGAAATATGAAGTGAGATTGGATGCTAAGCAAGAAACCTAGCATTTGGTAGTGAGCTATTTAGGAACTGTGGAATGCAGAAGGTGATGGAAAGGATGTTTTCCTTTCAGTTTAACATTTTTCTTTTGGCTTTATGAAAGTGCATTGCATATTCAGGGAGGGTTTTTTTGGAGAACTCATTCAGATTTTGAAATTCACTCTTCCCATTTTAACTGTTAATGCACTCAAAAGATTTTCATTCAGAACATTCCAAGTCACGGTGTCGTAGGTAAATGCTTGCAAATTAAATAGAACCAGGTATTAAAAGTGTTACTGCTTTTAAGATGAAATATTCCTGAATGTTTGGTTCAGAAATACCAGTTTAATGAATAATCCTAGTGTGGTGAGTGATGGTAGAGACAAAATAACAACTGAATGTAATTCCTTAAGTCACTAAGTAACAAGTAAAAGAGAAAAATTGCAAATAACCTTCCTGTGAAAGAACTGACCCCTCAGGTTTTTTTCAGCCTTGCCGTTCATCACAGCAGCGTTTCATCTTTCCTCTTCTCAAACACAGGCTTGCCCAAAGCATGGCAGAGCCCAGCCACTCCGTCCTGGCTGGAGCAGGCTGCCTGGCGCTTGCCCAGCCGACACAGGGTGATCTGACCGTGATCCTCCCACTCGTGTCCTCCCCCCACAGGCTGTGATGAGGTTAACACTTTAGAGCCATTTCATTAAAAATTACCGTGTTGATAATCCTCTCCGAGCCGTGCAAGACGCTTACTCTTCTTGGACCATTTTGTTTCAATATTAAATAGGGGGAGCAGCGGGGGGGGATTTGGTGCGTAGCAGCAGCATGATTTAGTTGTAAATGCACCAATACAGCTTTTCAGTATTTGAGCCCGTGTGGGTGTTTAGTTAAAGCCATGCATGGATGATGATGTCTGCTGTTTTGTTGGGATTTCAGAGCGAGGGATTTTAGTGCTTTAATCCTGACTGACAGTTGGAAGGTTGGTGGTTTCAAACACAGTGGTATGGAGTAGCTGATCTCTCTTCGGCGAAACAATGCACCAGTGTGTCTGGGCTGCCTGTACAGAGCCAATAAATCTGTTTTGTTTTGTTTTTCTCCCCCCTGTCCTCTCTCTCCCTCTCTCTCTTTCCCCCCTCCTCCAGGCCAGGACCCACTCCTACTGCTGAAAACCCTTCAGCTTCTCTGGACAAAGAAGGAGATGAAGAAGGTAAGGCCGAGCCTCCCCTCCACGCTGCAGTTAATAACGGCATGCAGAGCATGTCCAGATGCAGAACACTTAGGTCAGACCTGCAATTCTTCATGACCGCTTTCAGTTCCAGCACACAGGGGAAGAGCCTGTGCATTTGCAGCGAGAAGTGAAAAGAAAAGGTAGCTCTGTGTGATGTGAAGCAGCTCCAGGGCTCATATAAAAGAGCTGAAGTTTACAGGACTGAGTTACAGAGTAGGGGGGGATCAAAGTTGCTTTTGTTTTCTTCTAAACACTTTTTTTTTTCTTACGTTAATGGAGGCTCTTTGAGGGAGGGGGAAAAATATTCCTAGGCACTGAAAAAATGATGGTTGAAGTCAGTAGAAAAGTGCTCTTTGCCAAGTGGAATGATATCAAAGCCTTCCTATTCAAAGTATTTTTACTGTTTTTTTTCTGATTTGTTTGGTTTTGCCTTTTACAGTGGTGAATGCAATTTACACTGCCTGTCTAAAATTAGTGCTATATTTTTATACAGCACCCTATGGGCTCTACATGGAGATTTCTCATGGGGAGTAAAATATACTTCATCTAAATTTGGGGCCTTGAAAACTAAAAAAAAAAAACACTAGAGGCACCAGCTTAGTGGTGAGTTTCCCATGTTTAACTGCATTTTTCAGGCAGGTTTGTAGACAAGATGGTTTTTTTCTAGAAGACCCAACAACCTGCAGCTCGCCACATGGCCATGTGGAACATGTCCCATGTGAAATGGCTGACACAGCCGTGTACCTCGGTGTACGTGCTCCATCCTAGGTGTCTGGAGTGTTTAGTTATTGTCCTTGTCTGTCCAACTTGGATTTTCCATTTCTGACAGTCTGTGGTTCCCAGCAGGAAAAGTTAATCAACTGGAAACATGATGTGAGAGATGCCTTTCCAAGGGTCAGTCACCAACATAGACTTGAGCTCAGCAACTCTGAAGCTTTGAGTTTTCTATCGAGTTGGAGAAAAAAAATATTATTTGTTAGGTCTTGAGGGCAGTTAATCCCACAGAACAACAGTAGGAAAGAGTAATCATCAAAATCTCCATACTGTGTGCCCTGGGATGTGTGTGGATTGTGAAGAAAAATACTGTGAAAAAGACAAAGCCTCCCACCAATGTGTCCTTAGGCAGAGCACCACAGTCTTCCTGCTGAGGGGTAGAGCTTGAAGAACCCCATGAGTCATGCAGTCCTGCTGGTTTGGTCAGCTTGCTTCTGGAGCTGGCATCCCAGTGAGACGCATGGTTTTGCAGAGTGGGCAAGCTGCACCTCCCCAGTGGGACACATCTGTCACCCTGCAGGCAGTGCCACGTGGCTGCAGACGTGGGCAGCAGCCTGTTTCTGAACCTGAGGGATACGTGTCTGTTCCACAAGGAAGGACTGTTTCAGGAGATGAGGAGGGCTGTGGTGGGAGTGGGTGGTAGCACAGCAGCAGCAGCTGCCTCTGAGGTGGGGAGCACAGCGTGACTGTCCCCAACGTTTTGTGACACGTGCCTGTCAGTGAGCTGAGCTGAGCTAATTTGTGCTCAGGGCATCTCCAGCCTCCAGCCACGTCGAGCCTTGCAGCAAGTGCTGACACTGCCAGCAGCTGTATCCCTGACCTCTGTGTGTGAGTTGAGGTGCCTGGTGCTGCTGTTGTCCCAAGTCCACTTTAGTGTCCAACTATCCAGCTCAAATAAACAGGGAAGACGACTTAAATACAACTCAGTCTGTTCCGCTGACGTCTAAATGACAAGGAGCATCTTTGCCCTTTGCTGTGTGTCAGTGCAAGCCAGCACTGGCTGTTAAGGAGCACGAATCAGTCACCCCCGTTACGTGATGCCCATCAGTCTCCAGTCAGTGGCCGTGAGCAAAAGGAGGGTACCCGCTCCTGGAGCATGGTGATAGGAAGTGGCTGTTTCCTGCCTAGGAGAGGCAGTTTTGGAATGACTGAGAAGCATCAGCAGACTGCCCTGAGCTCTGTTACTAGAAATAAGGGTCCAAAACTGAATGAAGGAGCATGAAGTTTGAGCATCAGCAAAATTTTTCTATTCCCAAGATCTGTCAGGCTGTAGAAGTCCCCCAAGGAGCATTCCCTGCCATGGGAATCAGTTGAAATGGAAATGTCAATTACACATTTGAGAGGAATCCTTCTCTGGTAGAGAAGGGCCAGGCAGCACAGCCCTATTTCCTCTCTGATTTAAGTGTCTCGTGTTTTTTTCCTGTGGTCTTTTCCGCTGCAAACTACACACCCCATAGTTGAAGTCTTTAGATTGCTCCAAGGTTTTGGAGAAGTTTTTCCCTGTCTGTCTAGCTGGTATGTAATCAAGCCTCAGCTGGGATGTGTAACTGGTGCTCCTGGCAGCCATACCGGTGTTTGGAGCTGTGCTGCCTGTGAAGGCAGGTTTGTGCTTTTGCAGGACATGGTGTCTTCTGTAGCCATCCTGCCAAAGCCCAGGCTCTGACTCCAGCCCCAGAAGGAGCTGAGTGTTGTGGTGAAAGCTCTTCTTCAGTCTAAATGTGCTGAAGCGGGGCTTTGAGGGGAAAAAAAACTAAAAAGAAGAGAGGCCATTTGTAAACAGTGCAATTTAGTTGGCGAGTTGCTTTGTTTTCCTTTGGCTGTTGTGTTGGATGTTTGTGGTTGGATAAGAGTTTGCCTTTTCCTTCTGATGAATCTCCCAGTGAAGTTGGAGCCCTGTGTTTAACAGCAGAAATTCTTGCCACAGGGAAAAATACTTATGGGGAAAAATCTGTTATCTACAGTCACATCTTTGTTAGTCATCAGCCATCAGCTTTTTTGTGCAGCATTTGATAATCTAGTGAGAAAGAAACAGTTTCTGTCATAAACGGTTTTGTGGGTTTTCCAGACATGAAAGACGCTATGGAAAATAACTGGCTTCCAGTAAATATTGTAAATGAAAAAAAAAAAAAAAGAACAAATTAATTGGCAAATTTTCTGTAGATTTTATTTTCTTTTCCATGTCATTCTTCAAGCTTCATGTTGTTTCCATTGGAAGCTGTGACTGGGGCGATCATATACAGTAAATTACAAGTGCTGGCTGCAAGTGGGAATGAGCATCTTTTGGGTTTTGCTTTTTAGCCAGAAAAGAAAGAGAGCAGCTGCTCTTAGTGATTTCTTGTTTTCTGTCTCTGCTTTTGCCTTGCTCCATGCCGGTACATGTACCATGCGGTGAAAGGTCCTGTGTGGGTACTGAAGGATGCCACTTCTTCACCCTGCCAACCCTCCGAGCTCCTTGGAAACTCCTTCTAATGTAAACATTATAAAGATATTGCTCAGTACTTCTAATTTATCACTTCTACCAGATGGGTAGTAAGTAGCCTATTAACATTCACAAAGTGAGCGTCCAATTCCTTCACATTTCTAAACCCATCGCCCTGGGATTTCTAAGATTTATGGAGTGGAGCTTTCCCATGTTGCTGGCCCCTCCGGACGGCCGTCAGGCGTGCGGAGGTGAGCAGTGCCCGACGGGCCGCGGCGGGAAGTGATCAACAGAAAATATCAGGTGGGGTTAGAGGAAAGGTATGTGGGTTTGCAGGATGGCAATCCAACAGAGTTTGAGCTCTGGTATTTCTTTCTTTTTAATCTTGTGTGGAAAATCCAGACTGTGTTGATACACCCAGATATTCCTTTTAGAACGAGGAGCATGATGCCTTTGTGGCTGGAGGGGGTGTAAGGTCAAATATGAAAGTTTGTGGTGGAAGGATGGCGAGGAGGGTTTATTTACTTCGTTACTTGCAGGTCTGTTAGTAGGTCCAATGAGTAGGTCTTTGAGCACGACTACCTACCTTCACTATTGCCATTTTACTAATAACACCCCTTTCTCCAGCTCACTTCTTTTCTCTCCCTCCCCCAAATCCCAAGCCCCTTTGTCTGCCCCACAGAACAACTTCTCTGTCTTTATGGGATAATTAGTGTGGACAATTGCTGCTTTTCCCATTGGGTTTGAGGTGCAGTGAGCCATGAAGGAATCTGTAATGACATGAAAAGTCACTGGAGGCGCGGATGGTGGCTGAATAGCAACAGTTACCTTTCTGAATAGATTAAATTAAAAAAAATAAAGCTTTGTGTTCAGCTGGGGGAAGGGAGGATTCACTAATCTTTTTGTACATGACAATGTGGTTTTGTATCTCAGCAGCTCAAGGAAGAAATCCGGCGGGGCTTTGCGGGACTGGAGGACCCGTTGGCAGGCCTCCTGGACATGCTGGAGAGCAGCAGTGACTGGAAGGGGAAGGGACATTCCCTTGGGTATTGCATCGCCACTGAGTTACAGCTTTGGATAAAAGAAGAGCATCCTGATGTTCAACAGGTTAGAAAGAGAGAGAGCAAGAGAGCCAGGAGACAGGAGAGGGCAATAGATTTGCATGTCTCTCAAGTGTCCTTAGTTTCACTTTATTCCACAGTCCTGCTTCTGCTTCGTAGTGTGACACAAACACGGTGTGACAAGGTGTGAAATCGGTACCGAGATGTTATCTGTCGTATGGTGGCCTGGAAGTGCAATCATATTAGAAGCTGTGACGCAGGAGCTCTATTTCCCATTCCAAGCTGGGATTTCCATCTTTCCAGACCAAAACCACTTTGATTAAACATTGATCTTGTAGCCTTGGTCAGGCTGGAGTCTCTCCATTGGAACTGACATCCCCACTGTCAGGATAAAACCAGTTGCAGTAATCTACTCTGCATATTCTTCCAGTTCTGCAAATAGAAGCCAGTTACTGTGTGATTGCTTAACTCCTGCCATATGGTGAGGAGCTTTTATCGTGGGGAATGCAGAAAATGGTAACAGTCTGACATTTTGGCAGCCGAATCATTAGCTTTGTAGCATTGGGTCATCAGATTATAAGTTCTAATGCTTACCATTCCTTATGCCTTCTTATAGTCTGACCTACTGAGATTCTCTGTTTTTTGCATGTTTTTGGCTCCAAATTGCAAGACGCTTTTATAGTTGTGCTCTTTCATTTCCCACTTTTCTAAATGGTATGTTTTAGATCTTGAGCCCTGCTTTACAGTATCTGCAAAGTGCAGTGAAGTGCTACTGGCACTGGAACTCCTTGTCATTAGAGAACAACCATGTAGGAACACAGGGACTTGAATCTCTGCATCTTTTGATGATGCTTTTGCTTTTCCTGCCCTTCTGGCACCCAGAAGCAAGCCTGGGAATGAAAACTGAGTTCTTATGCCTGATAGGTGAGATCTCCCTTGAGGGGAGTTGCTGGATTCAAAGGTTTTCTTCTGGGAACTAGAGGGGAGAATTGCTAAATAGCTGTGTTAGTAAAAGGGCAGTCTTCCAGTTTCATATTTTACTTCTGCATAAGGCCATATGCCTTTTCCAGAATTATCCCGCAAATGTTTAATGTTTTTAAATTGGATGCTGTAAAAAAAAATGTGTATCATATTGTTCTGATTTCTGCTTGCAGACTCAGTGGGGAAATTGGAGAATCCCTTCTCAAGGAATTGGCTTATTCCACTGTTTAAACAAGCTGCATTTTCAACTGCCGTTGAATTGTAGCCATCTTTACGAAATCTGTGTTTGATTTTTTTTTTAAAAAAACTTTTTTTTTAATTTTAGTCTGGCATCAAGCTGAAGAAGCTGCAGGCCCGTGTACTCGGAATACTCTCCCAGTGCCCAGCTAATCTTCTTGACCCTCTGATTAGCATTTACCAGCTCCATACAGCAGACCGGAACTATTTGCTTGGACATGTCAGTCATCTTTATCACAGGGGCGATTACAAAGAGGTGGGTCATGTCTTTCAAATAAATTTACCTACCCAGCTCTCTGGTTCTCTGTTAATGTCTGTGTCCTTTTTTGGATGCATTTCAATGTGAATTCCGTTTCATCGCAGCAGCTGCGCGCTGTGAATGGTAGAGCTTAGCGTGCTCTTCCCGTGTACACGGCCAGGCTGTGCTCAGCCTCATTTTTTCTAATGGCTGCGTACAGAATGCCAGTGAATCCTTCTTGCACCCCTTTTTTGACCTTTGAAAGTAGTAGGTTAATAGGGTTTAATTTGGAGAATTTAAGGGAATGGTTGTGTCCTTTTTTGTTTGCCTTGTCTTTGGCAAGAAAAGAAGGGATTTTAGTCACTGGTCATAGACCTGCTGTGCTATCTGCAATCCGCCTGCAGCGAGGAGGGCTTGGAAAATCTCTTCCCACGTGATTGCCCTAACCAAAAGGTTCTCAGTTTGAGGAGTTTCAAAGTCTCTTTACCATTGAGGCTCACATTCAAAATGTGTTACTACTCATGCATTTGATTTTTTAGTGGCTGACACTGGCAGGAGTTCACCAAACCCAGAATTTTGTGTGTTTTACCCTGTGGTTTGGAGTGCTTGCAGCATCTCTGGCATCACCGTAATGTCTTGGGAACTTTGCAAGTGTTCTCACAAGCAAACTGCAATACTGTTCCTTTTTTTTCTTTTAAGTTAAAAAAAAGGGTTTGTTTTTCTCAGATGAAAATGGCTTATTTTCATGGTGTAGAACAGCTTGATTGTCTTTTAACAAAAGAAAAAAAAGGCATTTTAAAAATCCTATTCTTCAGTAAAGCCTAATTCCCAAGTGAAATTGTGGAATTCCATTCTTGGTGATTTCTTTGAATACTGAAACAATAATTTTTTATATTTGATTAGAAGATCACAGGTAGCTGCTTGAAATGTACTATTTTGCTCAACAAGTTTCTGCACACGGGTGTTTCAAAATCCTAACCGAAAGGTAGCATTTGACTCTATGCATGTGTGATTTTTAATTTAATGTCTCCAAAGGTATTTATTGTTGTCATTAGAAATTCAGTTCTTTCTCAGTCTGGTTTTGGAAGGCTCTCAATGTTCGGGTTTTTTTTTTGGTGGAATTGTTTTTCTGTTCTCTCTTCACAGAAAAGCTCATTTGCCAGTCATTCCCAGTGTGAAGAACAGGAAACCTCAACTGTTGCTTACCCTCAGCCATAACTTTCTTCTAGTTTTGTTTTCTTGCCAGAAGGATGAATAGAAGTATCTTCAAGAATAACAGGAAATGTTTTATTCCCCCTGGGGACTGATCATACCTAAGTTTGCAGCAGCTAACCCCAAAAAACCTGGAATGAGGGCTTTGAGCCCTACCAGTGGGCTGCAACGTGTCGGCTCCTCCTCTTCCCCAGCTTTCAGATGGGGCAGTAAAGCAGATTCACATGCAGGATTTTTAACAGCTCTGTCTCCCACCTGACAGGACAGAGATCTTTACAAATCCCTGCTGTCATGCTTTATTTTCTTGCTGTGTTTACAGTAAGATGCCAGGCCTTTATTCTGGAACACTTTATACCCTTTGCCTGCTGCAATGCATTTCCTGATGCAGTAGATGTGGAGCTCCCCAGCTCTGTCCATGGGTTAGGGTTTCTTTCCCTCATAAAGGTTTTGAAGCAAGTTCTCTTTGGGAAATGAGATCCCAGGGATGGCCATGGCAGTTATTACATCTGTCTCTCCCTGTATTCTTTGTTTGAGTAGAGCTGGTCAAAAGCTGAACCTGTTTGTGTAGGGAGCTCCCTGACAGGACAGGCTGTAGGCATCCCAGATCACCAGAAAACCACTGGCTGTGGCCAGGTGCTGGTGTGTTTGGGGAAGATGGCAGAGGTGGAGGTAACTTTATTCTGATGCAGCAGAATAAAATAGTGGGCATGGCAAGGAGGCACCTGAGGGGAGTGCTGGCCAGAGGATGGCACTAGTGCTCCCACGATGCAGCAAAAAAACCTGATACAGTGAGTTAAAGGAAGAAGCAGGGTGTGTAAGTGGAGTTTTGGGGGTCTGGACTGTTCCGGGGTTTTATCCATCCTTATGAAAATGGCCTCGGCAGCGGCTGGAGGAGTGTGGTGGTGTGGGGCCTCGCAGGCGGCCTGGAGCCGTGCGTGGTGCTCCCAGCTTGCTCCTCATGCCCATGTGGTGTGAAGAGACAGAAGGGTTTGACAGTCCCCCTGAGGTAGTTTGAGGTGCAGCGTGGCAGCTTTGTCCCCTTCTCAGGAGCTCTCTGAGGCCGCAGCCTCACAGTACCCTGGACCCGCGCTGCCTTGGGCTGTGCCGGAGCCTGGCCGCACGGCTGGGCCCGCTTTGTGGGAAGGGCGATGGCTGCCGGAGGGGCCGGGACAATGCGGGGATTCAGCAGACCGGGGGTAATACAGCACGAGCGAGTCTGCGAGAGGCCCTGAATGGGCCAGGCTGTGCCGGAGAAGAATGAGGGGTAGGCAGAAGGCAAGCTAGTGTTTCATGGTCATCTTGTGTTACACTTCAGCCTTTCAAAGAGTGTCTGGGGCTGGTTGAATGAACCTCTCTTGCACCGCGAATGCGGGAGCCGAAAGACAAAGGGGACTCTTGTCACTCGCAGGCCCCTTTCGGGAATAAAAGCCATTGTCACATGAACAGGGGCAGTCTGGCAGGCTGTGCATGCTTCAGTGCCCCATGATATCGCTAAGTCTCAGCAGAAATCACATTCAGGGCCCTGTCAGCTTTGATTAGCGGGGTCTCATGACTTAATGTGCTGCGATATTTCATGTCTAAGGGTGGCGGCTGTCTTTCTGTGGGATGAATGCCCTCTATTGTCCACTGAGTTATTTTATTTACATTTTTTTAAACAGCTTATAAAGGTAAAAAGATAGCTGTGCTTAAAGGAAAAAAAATCAAATTCCTTTGCTTCTGGATCAGTAGTGAGTGCTGCTCGGGTCAGATACAGTGAAACTTGTTTTCACAGTCAGCATCAAAGTTCTCGTCTTGTTTAACAGCTTTATAGTAAATTCTGAACAGGTGGCAGTGGAGCTGGGTTTAGGAAGGAAACAATAAATAATCTTTTTAGCCTCTGACAACCAGAAATATTCTTGAGCCTGAGAGCGCTCCCACTCCAACTTCTCTGTATCAGTGACTAGCCCCATTTTCCATCCCTTGATCAGTTTGGTTCTTAAACAAGAGTATTGGACTAAGCTCTTAGTGCAACAGGGAGTGTTTAATTTTTAAGTGGTTTTGGTTGTTGTCCATCCAGATTTCTGTTTTAGGAAGCAGAGTCTACTTTTGATACTGTTTCATCAGTTAGTTTTCTGCAAATAGTGAAGGTTGAGTGTAGATGTTAAACTCGGTTCATTTGCTGTTTCAATTAAGATAATGTGGATTATCTATTAAAAATTATTTGTTAAGATCTGATAAAATTCAGTTGTTAAAATCAGGGAAAAAAGCTCTGTAGACATGGAATTCAAAGATTTTGTCAGTAATAAATACCTCTGCAGAAGTAATTTGATGATTTGATGGAAGGGATTGTTGACCAAGGAGTTAACTTCAAGTAATGCAAGTTTGCTAACATGTGGAAAAGTGTAGTTTGATCACCAACATTACCATCAGTTTTCAGTGCAGTGGTGTTTTGGACACCAGTTCAGGCATGTTACTGTTCATAGTCCTACTTCACACACGGTGCTTGAGGTCACACAGTGAGTTTTTGCAAATCTGTTAATACAGATTGGTGTTAAGATTGATTGAGCATGTTACAGCTCCTAATATTCTGTGATTGTCAGAGTTTGGATACCTTCATTCTGACTTTCCTGAACTGTTCTCAGAACAGTGAAAACATCTGTGATATTACTTCATCACTTTATGCACAAAGGCTTGTTCAACTCTTGTTGTATGTTAAAGTGTGTACATTTGAATTTCCTTGTTTCTTTTAAAGTAAAAAGTAATGATAAGAGAAACAGATCATACTTCTCATTTACAGATGACAGTGTCAATCTCAACCCTTTGTTCCCACTAACATAATTACTGCAAAAGACAGCTTTAATGGCATATTGCCTGCTAGATTCATGACACTCCAGCACAGAGGTAGCCAATCTGTGGGCCATGGACCACTCAGCCACCTGTCCCCAAACACTATCGTCTTCTGGTGCCACCTCTGCTGTGGGCATGGTTGAGAAGGAGCCTGAGTGTTGCTGGGAACTAACAATTCAGATGGTATTATTTTGCTCCTACTGCCAGCGTTTCTGGGCTCTCATCAAGCAAATGGGCTCTTGGGAAGAGCACATCTTGCAGATGTTCTCAAGATCTGGCCATGCAGAGAATTGAGCCAGTTAAGGAGGGTGGCTGGTGTGTGCAGTGCTCCAGAGTATAACTCCCTTCAGAGGAGTCAGGGACGGGTTAAACCAGGTTTAAAACTGCCTGACGTGACCTGAGAGAGGCAAGTCACAGAGTGTTTGTTTCAGTTCCCTCTTCCCTTCACCTGTGCACACGCATATTCCAACCTTGACTTCTCTCCCTCCAACTCAGGTTCTTTAGATATGATTTTGCCATAGATATTGCCATCAGGACAGGCTGGGGGATAACCTGCTGGAGAGGAGCTCTGTGGAGAAGGACCTGGGGGTCCTGGTGGATGACAGGTTGGCCAAGAGCCAGCAGTGTGCCCTGGTGGCCAAGAAGGCCAATGGCATCCTGGGGGGCATTAGGAGGATCATGGCCAGCAGGTGGAAGGAGTTGATCCTCCTCCTCCACTGTGCCCTGGTCAGGCCTCACCTGGAGTCCTGTGTCCAGTTCTGGGCTCCCTGGGACAAACCAGACAGGGATCTACTGGAGAGAGTCCAGTGGAGGCCACAAAGATGATGAAGGGCCTGGAGCATCTCCTCTGTGAGGAAAGGCTGAGGGAGCTGGGGCTGTTCATCTTGGAGAAGACTGAGAGGGGATCTCATCAATGTTTATCAATATATAAAGGGTGAGTGTCAGGAGGATGGATCCAGGCTCTTCTCAGTGATGGCCAGTGACAAGACAAGGGGAAATGGTTTCAAACTGGAACATAGAAAGTTCCGTCGTAATGTAAGGAGGAACTTTTTCATTGTGAGGATGACAGATCACTGGAACAGGCTGCCCAGAGAGGTTGTGGAGTCTCCTTCTCTGGAGACATTCCAGACCAATCTGGACACGTTCCTGTGTGATGTAATCTAGATGCTCCTGCTTGGGCAGAGGGGGTTGAATGGATGATCTTCGAGGTCCCTTCCAACTCCTAATATTCTGTGATTCTGTGATTCTGTGAAATATCTGAAGTGTTGGAGACAAAGGAAGATGGCCAACCTCTTCTCAGTGTCTTGTGGGGACAGGACAAGGGGCAATGGCCACAAGTTGGACCACGGGAGGTTCTGCACTGATGTGAGAAAGAACTTCTTCACAGTGAGAGTGACAGAGCCCTGGGACAGGCTGCCCAGGGGGATTGTGGAATCTTCTCTGCAGATATTCAAGACCCATTTGGATGCCAACCTGTGTGACCTGCTGTAGGGCACCTGCTTTGGCAGGGGATTGAACTCGATGGGCTCTTGAGGTCCCTTCCAACCCCTACAATCCTGTGATTCTGAGATTGCCATTATTTCATTTTGACAGTCTCACTCTTGATGAAATATGTTCATGCTCTCTTGAAAGTGGTCCTGGGAAATCTCATGTCTTTCTTTTTTCTGAAGATCTTCCTGGAGACAGCTGTGTATATCATATGCTCTTTAAGCAGGAAGTAATTAAACATCTAACCTGATGTCATATACTGTGTGGTGATGCACTCTGAGAGTTTGAGCAAAGCTCATTAGCCACAAGTTTGAAATGAATGGCTCTAAAACACAAAACAGATGTTCCCAATGATTAACATGAAGTGTAACTTTTACTCAATTATTTCTACCATTATTATGTATCTAGGCTTTGATTGCTGTGATTTTCTTAGAGTTGATGCTAGATCCCCCTCTGCATAGCCTCGTTCTGTTGGTTGGTCCATTCTGTGGGTTTTCAGAAGCTCCTTTGTCATTGCTTCAGAAATACTCCCCTGTAAGGCACTGGCATATTCACCTTTGTGATGTCCCAGCTCGCTTGTGGCAGAGCTACATAACGTGGGAGTCATCAGAAACCACTGGTGCCTGTCCCACGTCCTCACCCCAAGCAGTGCTACTGGCAAAAGGTGATTCCTCTGATGCTAACCCCAC
The DNA here is from genome assembly GCA_013399135.1 of Heliornis fulica. Taxonomy (NCBI): domain Eukaryota; kingdom Metazoa; phylum Chordata; class Aves; order Gruiformes; family Heliornithidae; genus Heliornis; species Heliornis fulica. Next base: position 93,631 of record VXBZ01009399.1, read on the forward strand.
CGTGGGAAAATTGCCTAAATTGTCAGTGTAGACACCACCCAAGTGCACAAGCCCTTGCAGATAAGATCTTGTGTGGCTTCCTGCACTTCATGCTGTATATGGAAAGAACAGTCATTTTCAGATGAGACAGAGCCAACTGCATTCAAAACAAGTAGCGAGGATCAGGTACTGGTGTGGGGTGCTGTGGGTTCGTGTGTTCGCTTCAAAACACTCCCCATTTTCCCATACTCTTGTTTTTGTAGTCGTGGGACTAGAAGAGTGGTCTGGTGCTTGTGGCTTGGCCAGAACCTGTCGGGTCTGGTAACTGCCCTCCCCCACCCCCCCCCCACCCCATCCTCTGGTCAATGCACCTATACACATTTCAGATATAGTGTAATGTAGTATTATGCAGCTTTGAATTGTTCTCCAACCTCATCCAATCCCCCTTTGCTATATTTTTAGGTGTTTACTCTTGGGAAAACCTGACCAGAATACCTAAATACGGGTTTTGCTTTCACCACAATTGAATCAAAGAACGACCCAAAGTCCCCGAGGACAATAGAACTCATTAACGTTGATGGGATTTGACATGGGCCATCACCTGTTCCCTGCAGCAGGCAGTGGCTTCATCTGTACCTGTCCTGTACACATACAGGGGATGCCAGGCCAGAGAGGGACCAGCCTTTCCCTTGTTTCTGTTACAACCTGGGGCAGGAGGGTTGTAGCATAAATTAAAGTATTTTATATGTGGCAATAGTCCAGATAGTGCTAATTATCTGTCATTACTGGATTACATGCTGGAAACTATGTATGAAATGTGTATTTGTGAGAGGTGACTTTTGCCACCAGTCAGGACTGTACCATGTTCTCTTTACAGCCTGAGGGAGGGCGAGCAGAGCCTGGAGTGCTGACAGTATGTTGGTGTTCAGCCCTGCTCTTCCATGTTCCTGCCTTCATCAGCTGGGGAAGTCGGGGAGGGATCTGCTGTTTGGGCTTTTTGTGGCCCTGCTGCTGCAGGGTCTGGGGCTGAGGATCTGCAGCTGGATTACTGGAATTGCTGGATTCCAGCTTCCCTGGCTGCCCTTCTAGCACAGAATGCAGCACTGTACAAGGGGAAATGCCTGGTTCTTGGTCGGGGGAGGAGGGTGGGATTATCACCATTTCAGTTACTTGGTGCTCTGCCTAATTGAAGTGTTTGTTTTCTGATTGCAAAATGAGTCTGTGCGTGAGGTGTTGCTTTTCTGGAGATCTTATCATCTATAAGAAGACTGTTAAAAATAGGGTCGTTCTACACAAAACTTGTTTGTGGAGTGAAACAATTCAAAACTTGCCAATAACAAAACAAAATCTTAAAATAGCTCTAAGTTGAGACCACAGCACAGCTGCCAAACACTTTCATCTTTATTACAGTTACTCATATCTCTTCTCTTATTATTCCTAATGTAAACACGCTGATTTTATCTCAGTTGTCCTCGCTCTCCAGCCAGCCAGCCCACGTAACTACATCCCTGCAATCCAGCCTGCTTGGTTGCTTCTAGGTCATCCATCTCCTTCCAGGTTTAGCTTTGTGCATGGACAAGGCTCTTGCCCCTCCACTGAGGGTGTTTCCCACTGTGGGAAAGTTCTGCCTGCAGCACGATCCAGGTGACTGCTCCATCCCCTGCTTTAGCTGACATTACAGACCAGCTCATGGGTTTGCTTGAAGGGGCTGAGTGTTGGTAGCAAGACCTGCAGCCATGGTGCTGAGAGTTGGAAGGTGATGGCTCTCCTCATGTGGCAGAAGGAGTATTCATTGCTCTACACCCTTTGGTGTGGAGTCAAATGTATGTGCAGTAAGAGGAAAACTGAACCTGACACAGTGCATGTTCATCTGATGGAGTCACTGCATGGTTCATAGATATGGAGATCAAACCATGCTGGTTAGGTGACAGTTCTGCAATAAGGTTAAATTGAACATGCATGTGCACATTAAAGAGCTATTAGGGAAACTATTGTATGCTTGCATGTTAAGACTAATGGATTAGTTGTTTAATAGAAGGGACTGATGAGATCAGATGGTGAAATGAGATTTTAAGAGTTGCAAGCTTTTGGGTTTTCTTAATGCAGCAAATGGAGATAGCTGGGAGGAAAATAAAGCCAGCTGAAAAAGCTTTGGAGACCCAAACCCTTCTTCAGGTTCAAAACAGAAGTAGCAACCTCCAGCTTGTATACAAGTTGGGAATAATTACACAGCTTGAACTTTGTGATGCTGATTGATTATCTGAGAGAAATGGTCCTTGGTGCTTGTGGAGCAGAGCAGCGTCTCAGCCTCTGATCAGGTTTGCAGATTGTAAAGTCTGGAGTAAGAGAGAGATTTGGTTGAATATTTAACTGGGCTGAGAGAAGACAACGTGTTTTTGTAGCATGCAGTCACTGTGTTAATATTAGCTCCTGCTTTTGTCACTTAAAGCCCATCTGTGAATCTCTCTTGGGGATGAAACCTGGGCTGTCAGTCACAGGGTGGTCATTTTGGGGTTAAAACAAGCACACCT
>VXBZ01009399.1:96214-173756 GCA_013399135.1 Heliornis fulica
AAAGCAAACAGAAAAAAAGTGTTTTCCCCACTGGTAACTGGGTATTTCGTTCAGAAACACTCCGATGGGGTGTGTTGGGTGTCTACTTTTGTACACTTGGTCTGTGCTGCAGCAGATGGAATCCATGCATGATCCCAGAGGTACCAGAATCCCCAGTGCCTGCTGGGGGCAGTGCTCAGGTGGGTTTGCTGCAAGGCTTTGTGAGTGTTGCAGAATGGGCTGCCAGGGCTGAGCAGAGTGGAGGTGTCATGGGTGTGCCTGGAGGGATCAGGCTGGGAGGAAAGTGCATTTCCAGGTGGGCTCCTACCCCCACTTGGGCTTCATGCAGGTGAAGTATAACAATGAGGTTTGCATTTCCTTGGTGGGGAAAGCACCTTTTTTACTGTATTATGTTTGTTTACAACAAATAACACAGTTGTAATATGCGACTGTTTTGACAAACAGATCTCTGAAAACAAACCCCATCACTGGCAGCAGAGACACACATTGAAGATAAAAGCTTTCCTCTAAGCCCTAACACACTGTTCTAATGAGCATTTGTGAACTCAGATGATTCTGGACTCTGGTAGTTGCTCAGCATCACACACATGCTGTGCTGGTCTCAGAGGTGTCCTGTTCTCAAACACTGTTTTACTGTTTTATTTTGGAAACTACAGCCTAACTTTGCAAAGTAATTAGAATGATGCATCATGTAAATCATCCTTGTTACCTGCTGTGCAGTTATGTCAGTGCTAATACATAACTATGCTCAAAGGCTTGTCAGTTTTATTACTGTCTTTACTGGAACAGTGCACTGTTAAAGAAAACCATTATATGCTCATTCTGTATTTGAGATCCAAGTATTCATAGAATCTTGAATCATAGAATCTTTAAGGCTGGAAAACACCACTAGGATTATCAAGTCCAACCTTCAGTCCAACACCATCATGTCAAGTAAACCATGTCCTGGAGTGCCATAACTACATGTGTTTTGAACCCTTCAGGGCTGGTGACTCCAACACCTCCCTGGTCAGCCTGTTCCAATGCCTGACCACTCTGTCAGTGAAGAAATGTTTCCTGATGGCCAATGTAAACCTCCCTGACACAATTTGAGACCATTTCCTCCTGTCCTGTCACCTGTTCCTTGGGAGAAGAGATCAGTCTCTTCCTCTCTACAACCTCCTTCCAGGTCATTGTAGAAAGGGACCAGATCTTCTCTCGGCCTCCTCTTCTCAAGGCTAAACCCCACCCAGTTCCCTAAACTGCTCCCTGTAAGATGTGTGCCCCAGTCCCTTCTCCACTCAGTCACCCTTCTCTGGACCCACTTCAGCACCTCAATGTCCTTCTGGTAGTGAAGGACCCAAACCTGAACCCAGCACTTGAGGGGCAGCCTCACCAGTACAGGTGCTGGTCGCTGCCTTGGTCCTGCTGGCCACACCACTGCTGACACAGGCCAGGATGCTGTTGGCCTTCTTGGCCACCTGGGCACACTCCTGGCTGATGATTCAGCCAACTGATTACCAACACCCCCAGGCAGCTCTCCAGCCACTCTGCCCCCAGCCTGTAGTGCTGGGTGGGAGGTTGTTGTGACCCAGGGGCAGGACCTGACCCTTTGTTAAACCTCATCCAATTGGCCTTAGCCCATGGATCCATCCTGTCCAGGTCCCTCTGGACACAGTACAGAAATCAAAGACTCTTTACTGCTTTAGATCCTAATCAGTTTAGGTGCCTCCCCAAGCAATGCACAGTTAGGTCATAATGCATTTCTCTGATGGCTGACCTGGGACAGGATGGATGGTGGCTGAACCAGCTCTTCTCACAGCCTGAATTCCTGAATTCACCCCAGCAGAATTTCCTCATCTGCAGAAGATACCAGTTTGTAGTTCATCTTTGAACATGGCAGGTCCTGGTTATCAAATAGCTGTAGATACCACAAAAGGGAAGAATACAGTTCATGCTGGCCTTGTGGCAGTGGTGAACCCCGGCAACATTGGGGCCATGGAGCAATGCAGAAACTATAAACACTATGACCTCTTGAACTCGGGGTCTTTTAAATCTTGAGTTGCTCTCACAAAATAAAGCCATTTTACAAAATCTAAAAGGCACAGAGAGATGGATGAAGTTGACTCAGAAAGGTGTATTTTACAATTATATTGATAGAAAGTACCTGTCTTGGCTGATTTTATCCAAGCACTGCATTTTCTCTTTGTGCCAGACAACTTTCTTTCATTTTTGCTCCAGGCTATGCTGTTGCTCGGAATATGCAACACTCCCAGAGTATTCTTATACATTTCTAAGTGGAAAGTATGTGAGCAAATGTTTATATGACATGTACTTGAGCATTTAACAGAAATAGTTCACACATTAAAATGTGTGTAATAGTATATATGCTTTGCTTTGGAATAATGCCTATTAATCCACTGTGGTGGTGTTCTTTTTTGTGTGTTTTCTAGGCAGCCATGCTGAGTATTAAGCTAAAATTACAGCCAGATCAAGATGTGGAGAAGGTGAGTCATTGCCTCTGCAGGCTCCTGCCATCAGATCCACCTTTTGTTGTCCAGGAGAGCCACCAAGGCCCCTGAGCTGTGCTGCCTTTCACTTTGTTCCCAAGAACTGCCAGCTGCTATGTACCTTAACATCCAGGGAAGTGGCAGAGTGTGTTTTGTTAGAGCCCATTACAGCTTACTGGACTCTTTAGCCTGCTGCAGACACTGTTATGAAAAAGTCTGGCCATGGCCTTGACAAATGGTTATCACTGTGATGGAGTTTAGTGCTTTTGCTGTTTAGAATCTTTGCTGATATTTGTCTTCAAAATGTCACTTGTTGGCTAATATTTGCATTGAAAATGTCACATCGCTCCCTTAGTCAGCACTAGCTGGTTAATATGGGGCTTTGTTACTTGTCATGTCTGAGCAGCAGGGCTGGGACCCTCAGTTCCAGCCTGTGGTGTCACAGACTTCTGCCGTGCCATGGGCCCTCTGTGAACTGCAGCACTTGGTCTGTAGAACAGAGTGATCAAAGGCAGGGCACGGGCTTCAAATGTGATTTCTTCTCCTAGATGTGTACACCACTACTGCTCCAAGATAAAACTAACTTGGTGGAAGATTATGTGGGAGAATATCCTGAGCTCCAAAGCAAGCTCTTGCAGATCCTGGACACGTGGTGTGGACCTGGTTTTAACATCAGAGACATCACAAGGTAGAAATGCTGGGGCCAATCTGCTGTCAGAGGACAGCGTGTTCCCTGGTTGTCTATCTAAGATCGTTTCTCACTGTAATGGAGTACAACATATTTACTTTTCAGCTGAGAAAGGGGAAATTCTGGTGTCTGCACCAGAATTTTCTCAAGCTCCCCAGCCTGTAAGACAGAGGTATCGTTGCTACTGGCAGATGCTCAGTTCCTGCCAGGAGAGAGGAGCACAGAATGAAACCTGTGCAGTAGATCTTAGCAGTGTAATGATATCAAAGCTTCCTCCAGCAGGTTGTAGCAATCAGGCTCTCGTGCTTTGCTGCAGACAAGGGTGAGTTTCAGTATCGGTTGTACAGGTTTTGCAGGAAGATAATACAGTGATGAAGTGGCAGAAAAACAAGAGGTGCAAGTGGTTAACCTTCATGTGCTCGTGAAAAAGTCGTGTGTGTTTTAACTTATAAATTGCTTCTCACTAGAGTAGCTCCTGTCAGTCACAAAGCCAACAATACAGTCAGTCTCACAGTATGGATGCAACAGTTGCAGTCTGAGTTCTGAAAAAGAAAAAAAAAAAAGACATTGAGGGAATTGAAAATTTGTCTTTGTTTAAAATAAGCCACTGGATGTGCTTCAGTCATAGACTGGGAAATACGTGTGGTTGCACTGTTGGCTTGTTGGTAACCTGGGAGACATAGACAACTCCTTACCAACACCCAGCAAACCCTAACACCTCCACTGTTAACTATCTGCTATTTGGAAAACATCCTTTAGGCAATTCCATGGTTGTTTGTTTCTGATGTTGTTTGTTTGCTTACAGGCAATATCAAGACCTGTCCAGGTACAAACCAGATAAATTTAACCGCAAAACACTAAGCAAGCTGGTCTTCCGACTGCTGGGCCGATTTAACGTAGATCCAGGTATGTGATATTGCAACATATTGTGGAGTTAGCTCACCAGTAAAGAACAGATGAAGTCAATTTGTCTTCTTCCATGTTCAGCAAGGAATCTCTGCTGTAATTTATCATGGGAAGTTTCAGGGTTTAATTAATGATATTGAAAAACAAAGCTGCTAAGTAATGGGAATTATCGCTTTGTGCTGTCGAAGAATGAAGTGCTTGTGACTAATAGACTGCTTCTTCCATGATATGAAATAAATCTCGACCTCAGAATGGCTCTACATAAACACATGATGGTCAGCTTTGAGTTATGACCCCATTCCACTCATATAAGAGGCAAGTCATTATTCATCTGAGGATCTGTTGTCTTGAGTTATGGGTCCATCAGCTGGGAAGAGATAACCCTTGGAAAGCAGGAGCCTCACAGCCCTTTGTATTCTTTGCATAAGCTGGGGTTGGTAGTAGGGGGTTTTAAGGCTCTTGCAGTCGAGCAAGACTCTCGAAGCTACACATTTCACATTGCTGGATGGATCTGCTTCACTACCCGTTACCTAACTTTGTTTTGCTTTGCTTGTTAATGGTGACAGTTGATCTTCTTTTCTTCTCTTTGGAACCTTGCAGCAGACATCTTAGGTGCACCGTTAGGATTTGCCCTGCAAAGCTTTCTGTCATCACCACAAGATATGCAATTCGCTTTTCTTGGACTGGAAAGTGTTTTCTAACCACAAATTGTGGGCTTATTACACCTGGCAGCAGCACTGTATTGCATATTAATCTTCACATTTTTAGACTGGTGTTCAGAAGTTAATAAGATAATCCTTGCAAACCCTCACTGGAGGATAAATAAATATAACTAAACTTAGCACATTGGTGTGAAAGCTGAGACATACGGGTGATTTATTTAAAATCTAAAGCCTTCCCAGGAGTTCACTAGTCTTCAGTAATTTTTTCTCGTTTACAAGGTTAGTAATTCAGTAGGCTCTGTTGTCTTTTATGATCTGTAAAGGGAATTGAGTTGTTCCCCTTTCCTTATGAAGAGCCACCAAGGGCATGAGATTAACTGTAGGGGTGAAATTATGTAACTGTTCACATGCGAAATCCTGGAAAATTAAAAATAAATCTGAAAACACGTGAGAGGAGCATGTAGCTGTTGATCTCAGGTGCTCTCTGTGGGCCAGTAGTGTGCCTGGTGATGGTTTCACAGGCCTTGTAGCTGCCAATAATAATGGCCAAATCTTGCTGGTCCACCACAACATTGACTGGTAAGGAGGTTCCTTGAGGTAGATACAGATCCCATTCCTGCCAGCACTTCAAGAGAGTGATTTATCTCTGCAATTTGCAGCATCTACAGTATCTACAGGGCAAGCCACTTGCTAGAGAGGGCTGTCCACCTCTGCTCATGCGAGAAGGGATGTGGGCTACAAGATGCCAGATTTGGGGCAGATAAAACCAGTGTTTGGTGACTCTTATAGTCTCATATATGAAAGTAGGTGTTTATTTTTTACATAATTTCACATGTCATTCAGAGCAGGACTTCACACTTTGCTGAACTGTGGCCATCTTGGTCTCCTTTTAAATGCTTTTGAAAGGAATGAATGCCTACAGAGAAAGGAACTTCTGCCTTAGAGCTGGTCCTCCTTGAACCAAATTGGGAAATGGTGGAGGCTGCAAACACATGGCTTTCCTTCTTTTCCCACCTCTCTGAATTTCTGGGGGTTCTTTCTCCATTCTTTAGTGGGAGTAAATCTGACTGTGAGGGAAGAGCGTTGTTTTTAAAAAGGAAGCAGGCTGGGTGAAATGTACAGGTTAAACCCTCCTCATTTCTCTTGTTTTGAGTAGCTCCAGCAGAGCCAGCAGAGAGGTAAAATTCACACTTCTTGTTACCTGACACAACTGTGGGCTTGTTCCATGCCTCAATCTTCTGCTGCTTTCTGTCTCCTCTTCACTCAAGACTCCTACTTGCTGAAAGAGGCTGAGAGCAGCAGCAGAAGAGGGAAGTGGCTTTCGGTGAGAAAGGCTGGAGGAGGACAGGGTTTCTTGGTATGAGAAGGCAAACTTATGTGTGACTCAGTCCTCACAGTTCCAAATGTACTTTTATATTTCACTACCCACTTGCTCACACTAAATTTCACTGCCTGCTAAGCAAAACTCAGGTGTTGATTGGCCATTTAGATGTGAAACACTCCTTGAAACTGCCAGTCTTAAAGGTCTGGGCCAGATAGAAGGGGGGTGGGGGGCAACAGAAGAAAGATCTGGAAACTCAGGGGAAAAAAAAAGGCAGCATCTTAAATTAGTCCATCTCTTAATTTTCTGAACTGCATCCCAGTGTTCCTGTTAGCACACAGAACACATGGTGAGGGAAAGATTTTCTGCAAAGTCCCAAAGGTGTCCCAGTGAACTGGTGGATGCCATTTAATTAGCTTTACTGGGGAAGGAAGAAGTTGAACAGAAATGGCATGTGATTGAGGAGACTGAGTTTTATAGAGTCTTTTCTCACACATGGGTTAGTGTGCTCTGGTTTAACGAGCCCATAGCTTTTGCAGGCTAATTACTTAAAACTCTTTGGAGTGTGAGATTGACTGAGATTTACAAACTTGGGTTTCAGTAAAAACAGTTCTCAGAGCTGAGGGAACAGACCCCACCTAGAGTCTGTTTCCCTTGTGCCTCTTTGCACAGCCAGTATGTCACCCAGAGTTCAGTGATGTTTTCCAGTGAAAAGTCACTGGCTGTGAGGTAGAAGTGACACCACTCTGAAGGTGTGACCGAGCTCCCAGGTTGGGCCTTAGGCCCATGTGATAATAAAGCTGATAGGGGATGGGGACTGACCACACAGCCAGCAGTGCTCCTCGTAGCAGTGCCGTGAGCCCCTGAGCCACAAGCTCGGATTGCTGCCACCAGAGTCTGAAAAAATCCCTTCCCAGCATAAGCCAAGGGAAGCGTTTCTCTTCATTTAACCGCCAGGTTATCCTCTCGGTTTAACCTTCCATTTCGGGTCGGTGTGAGCCTGCCCGAGGAACCCCCGGATGCCGTGGGAGGTGCCCCGTGTCCGCTCCACTCGCGTTGGGGCAGCAGAGGGCAGGCGCGGGCTGGGCACGGGTGGGTCAGCGCTGCAGATCCGCACGGCCCGGGCACCCTGCGGAGCGCCTGGGAGAGATGCTGCCTTACACACACAGGGTGGCTGTTCCGAGTCCACAGGAATGCCTTTGGCAGGAGGACATTTCCAATGCTCCTCGTTAAAACAGAGCAGCAGGTTCTTCCCTTCCCTTCCCTTCCCTTCCCTTCCCTTCCCTTCCCTTCCCTTCCCTTCTTCCCTTCCCTTCCCTTCCCTCCCTTCCCCTTCCCTTCCCCTTCCCCAGGATTATTTCCCCCTACTTCCATGGTGATTTTCCTTCAGAGGTTTTGGCTCTCGGGTTAAATCCTGGCACATCTCACCGTGACTGAGAAGCTCTGGGCTCAGCCCTGAGCCATCCCTTCCTGGGGCTGCAGAGCCAAGGTGCTGAAGGAGAAGGATGGAACATGCTGGGGTCCTTTCTGGGGCTGCTACTTTCTCAGCTGCATTTTTAGCTACTGACGTAAAGGCAGTAGAATCTGCTCTGCTCTAGACCAAGATGAGCTGGCCAGCAGCTCCAAGCTTTCTGTTGGAGAAGCTGACACCATCTTTGCAGTTTGGAGCATGAGTTCACCATACCCAGACACGTGTCTGAAGACCACACCAGAGTGTGTTTCCCTTTCGGCATAGATGGAAACCTGCTCTGTGCACAGCTCTGCCCTGTGTTTGTCCTCCAGTCAGCTATAGCTCCGAGCAGCAGAGCTAGAAGGTAGCTCAGGGGTTTGGGGCAGTCTGGGGCTTCTGCTGCTTCACCTTGCTTTCTGAGGACCATTGACCCTGATGTATAGTAGCACAGATCATTTTATGAGAGACACTAAAGCATCTTTGAGGCTATAACAAAAAAATAGGTTTTCTTGAGTCCTGCCCTACCCTCTGCTAACTTGCATTTAGTGACTAATCTCATAATACACTGAGAGACGAATGCACAGCTCACTTCTCACCAGATTCCCCAGCCATCCTGAGCAATGCCAAGGTAAAAGCCTATAGCATTTCAAGTAGCCTGATTTTATTTTAAAAAGACTCCTTTACTTTGTCCCTAAACAAAGTGTGCTTTGTCTGGGACCTTCTGTCCTGCCAGGACAGGGTGAAGCAGTCTTATTGTGAATGGAGGTCAAGCTCTCAGGGCAGTATAAAGAGAGGATTAGGTCCGTGTCCCAGCTCAGGAGGCATTGGGTATCACCTGGGAGCGGTAGCCACACGTGACACCTATAAATCTATTGCACCATGTCCCCAATCAGACACATCTTACCAATGTTACACGAGTAATATGTGTTGCAGGTTTCATACCCTGTGTGACAAATAGATTTCATTTTTACTTCCTCTGTGTTGTATCAACTCTGCTAACAGCTGAGAGCAGACTGGATTTTTTGCTTCTGAGTCAGTCCCAGATGTGAAATGCAGTTCAGATGAAGCACTGCTGTGGTGCAACTGCCAGGTTAGGAGTTAACACATGCCCAAAGACATTCTTTTGTAGTGTTAGACCATTTGTATTCCACTAGTGCTCCACAACCCAGTCACAATCCCAAAATACCATTGCTCAGGCACTGAACAGGATAGTACCTGGCTTGAAACATTCAGGACATCACCTTTTGCTCCAACCAGCAGAAGACCTCATTCATACTCCTGTTTGCTCAGCTATGTGTCTGACCTTGAGCAAATTGTTCTGTTCTAAAGCACTTCTGCAAATATACAAATGCAGATATTCTGCAAATATACAAATTTACAAATTCTACATTTCTGCAAATATAAGGTGTAGAGACTGTCATGAAACTGCAGGGATAAGGTCTGGCAAAGACTCTGCTGTTCCACCTGTGTCACGTCCTGCCCTGAAGCAGGAAGGTCAAGAAGATCTCCAAGGGGGAAAGTTTACCATCTCCTACACAGCCTATCCCAGTTCTTCTCTAAACTTGCCATTAGATTTTTGTTGGGGTTTGGTTGGCACTGCTCTCTTCAAAAGGCTGTATGGGATTTCTCTTACCTTCCTGTCTTTTTCAGAGGCATCTCACTTTTTACTTTAAGCTTTTTTATTGTATGTGTTTGAACTGTTCTTTTGTATGTGTGATGCCTTGTCCATGTTCCTGTAACTTCCTTCTTGTGTTTGAGATCAATAAAAGCTTCTGATTTAGCAATCAAGTCTCTTTCTTTACTTCCTTTTTATTTCCATTGCCAGCTCTTCTTAACTCCTTTTCCTCTTATTAATTACTTCCACATGAAATCTCACCTGCCAGTTCTCTGAGTTTATTGAAGTCCATTTTGTTGGGTTTTATTTTGCTGTTCTTCCTTTCCTTAGAGCTTTGAACTCTTTGTTTCATAATTTCTCTTACCAAGTTACCTTTCATCCTCACAGTTTTTATTAGTCCTTCTCTGTTTTTTATAATAAATACAGAAACCTGGATTCAAACTCAGTTCCTACGCTCTATCAGACTAGCAAATGTCACTGCTGCCCTCAAAAATGTTCCAGTCCATCTGTGTTCCTCTGCCCTTCTTTCCTCACAGTTAGCTGGGCACTTAAAATCCCACAGTTCTGCTAAGTCCTGTGCTTTGGGTGTTTTCTCCAGAAGCTCCAAGAAAAAGACATTCAATGGATCTTTTTCGTGAGCTAGAGCTTTCAGTCAATGTTCCCAAAGGGCTTTGAAATCTTTGAGGGAGGTGGTGATACAAACTGTTCTGTTGATCTTACCTTCTTTAAAGAGTGTTGATATCCATGAGCTGATGATCTTTCCTTGCAATTTTGGATACCCAGAGGAAAGTTAATCATATTTATTAGGTTACTGTCCTGTGGGATAATTGCAATACTTTCCTCAGATTCTTTGAGGACAAAAATATGTTGTCATACTGTGGAAGATTAACTAAAAAATAAGAGCTCTAAACATTGCTGTTTGATATGGAAATGTCCAGGTTGTGAAGCGATGCTTCAAGGGACTGAGAAGCTGCAGGAACCAGTGGCACATCAGTTCATATCCCTCTGATCCCAGGATCTGGTGTGCAGAGATCTTTCTTCATTTTACTGGTTTTAATCCTCGGGAATGCCATGTTCTGAGGCCCTTTGGGGCAGTAACTCAAGTTTCTCCTGGTGTAGCTGATTCAAGGGAGCTGCAGGGAATTTTCACTTCACTGTTTCTGTTACCATTTTACTACTTGTCCTGCTCCTTCCAACTACCGGTAAGATGGTTTTAGCCACTGAAACCCAAATGAAGGCTTTGGTTACATCTTTCCTGGTACATGCATAGACTAACAGATAGCTGTGTATGCTAATCATAGGTAATGTGTTTTATCTTCTGCATTTATCTCTCTTTGCACTGGATTTCAAAACAAGGTGCTAGGTGAAGATCTTGTTTTTTGCACTTGTAATACGGCATATCTAATGAAGGTGGCAGTAATAAAAATAATAACAATAACTTGCTTGCTAGCTCAGCAAAACAATAGTCACCTCCCTCTTTATATGGATATGGAGTCTCTCCCATGGATATGTATTTTATCGGATAAACTTCCAATTAAATCAAGAAGAATGCAGCCTCTAGAGACTGGAGGTGGTGCTGGATGAGGATGTTACCTAATTAAAGGTGTGAAGTCATTGACTGTGAAGCATATTGAACCAGCAGTTGGATCTTATCATTGGAGGGTGGTGGAACCAGAGATATCAGAACCGAGGATTAGCATTGCTAATCATGGTTGAAAGTGTAAATAACAGTTTATAGTTAGATAAGCTGACAATGTGTGGGTCTGTCCATCATTGTTCCAGGTGTGATGGCATCCTGCCTTCCACATACCAAGTTTGAAATCAGGAAGGAAAAATGCAATGTCTAGACAGTAACACTGCAAGGAAGTTCAGCTATGTTGAATACTTAAATGTCTTTTACCTTCTTTTAGCTCTCTGCCCTAATGTCATAAATCAGCGGCACTTGAGAACTCTGAACTACCTCTTTTACAAGCGATTTGTCGAGGTATGTTTCTTTATTGGGTGGCATGGGAGTGAGTGAATGAGGCTTTTTGTTTATTTTGCATTTTTAATAGCATCATTGATATGTTTGAAATGTTGTGACAGCACTTGAGCATGTTTTTGTAGTGGTTATTATTGTGTAGAAATATACTGGATCTGCCATTCGATCTGTTTTTTCTGTGAGCAAATAGTTTGTGTGGCCATTCATATCCCAACAATTGGGTGTCACAATTGGGTGTCATGACTGGGTGTCACAGTTGCTCAGAGCTGGATGCTTGTTCACCTCAGCATCAGACCCTGTTCTGAGGCACATCTGGGAAGGATGCTCTCCATATGTTCTGTTTCTTTCAGCCATCTCAAAAAAGCAGGAGCGTAACTGGCTAAGGAGATTTTTAGGGTTTGGGGTTTGGGGGGAATTTGTGGGGGGAGTTTTTTAACACTCAGTTTTAGGCATTCTGTTCTTTTTAAGTGCTTTGCTTTGGTACCTGTGGCCTGGCTGTGATAGGTATGGCCCTAACCTGTCTCAGAGTCTCTTCTGTGCTAACAGCTTTGTTATTACTGAGCAAACTGGTAGTACCTTCAGCTCCTGAAGCAATAACTGAACTAACTTTACTTTGTCCAACTTTGTGGTTTTTTTGTCCACATCCTCTTTCCAAATACACTGGTACCTGTCCTGGCACTGAGGTCTTGTAGAACTAAGAAGATGCTGTTAATTCTTTCTAAGGAGCAGTTTTCTAGGAGGCAGCTTGGAGTTGACCCTCTGCAGAATGACTTGACCATGGTTTTCCCTTCCCTCTCATGACTGCACTGAGCCAAGCCACTGCCCTTTGGATGCTCTTGAGCACACTGCATGGGGGAGCATATTTCTTTTCTTAACCAGGCAGTTTTGGTGCTTTTCTTGATGGTTTGGAATTCATTAGTGTCCTATACCTGGAGACAGATTGTACCAGCTGAGAATAAGTTTTTATTCTGACTCTTCTGGAAAAAAACAGCCTGCATTTGTGGTATCCTGGTGTATCAATTGGACAGTGAAGGATGAGGACCACAAGAAACTAAGGGGAGGCCTAAATGAGGTGGGAGCTAACATTTCTCCCTAGCAACAAGTTATAGGACAAGAGGAAATAGCATCAAGTTATGCCAGAGGAAGTTTGATTGGATATTAGGAAAAACTTCTTCACAGTGAGGGTTGTTAGGCATTGGAACTCGATGTCTAGGGAGGTGGTGGAGTCTCCATCCCTAGAAGTTCTTAAAAAATGGTTAGATGTGGTGCTGAGGGACATGGTTTGGTGGTGAATGGCAGGTTAGGGTGATGGTTGGACTTGATGATCTAAAAGGTCCCTTCCAAGCAAGAAAGTTCTATGATTCTGTGAACATCATAGCGTAATAACGGCTTGAAGTTGTGTCAGTGGAAGTTTAAGTTAGATATTAGGATAAGTTTATTTTTTAAAGGGTTGTCAGACATTGGAACAGGCTGCCCAGGGAAGTGATTGAGTCACCATTCCTGGAAGTGTTTAAAAAAAGAATAGATGTTGTGCTTGGTGACAAGGTCTAGTGTTGGACTTAGTGGGGCTGGATAGAAGGTTGGACTCCATGATCTTGAAGGTCTTTTCCAACCAAAACCATTCTATGATTGTATGATAATTTTTCCACTTTTTTAAAATTATCAAGCTGATTTGCCAAACATGGAGTATTGTTTCATCTGCAGGTTATAGAAAACCTTCTCCTTGTAGATAGAAGAGGGTGTCTTAACACAGTTCTAACAAAGCCCAGCAGGTTGTTCAGATGTTTCTGCTGTACCATTCATCCAGTCTTCAAAGAGACACTATTCAGGAAATGAGACACCTCCTCCAGAGGTGCCTGTTCTTCTGTTCAAAAGCAGATTTGTTTGATGCTCTGGCAGAAGGTGGCAGATGCAGGTGTTTTTTCTGATCCTCCACCCCCAGTGTATCGAACGTGAAGATGGGGTTGAGCAGTGGTGATTTGATGACTCCATTCTGGCACAGCCAGTCCTACTTTCAGGACCTCCTGATCCATCAGTGAAGTCTCTGATCTGGCTTTGCTGCCTGACAGATCCACTGGCAGAAGACCAGGGAAGGAAGGAGCTTTTCAGTGTCCTGCATCTCCCCAGTTTTCGTGTTGGATGACATCATTCTAGAGAGCTTGGTCATCCGCAGGGAGCGTGTAGAAAGCGTTTATCCAGGTGTATTTATTTAGCAAAGTGGAATGGATTCTTGATCATGTGTTCTGCTCTTTCTGGCCTTCCATTTCCTTTGTTTTGGAGTATTTGCTTGATTTAAAGTATCCAAGCTGGCCAGTTGCTTCCATTAAGGTACACTTGGCAGCTGTTTCTGGAGACAGTCCCTTCTTTGGAGGGCTCATTGGTGTTCTCTGTTTACCATTCTCAGCTGTGGATGTGGTCTAGTTAAATGGCTCCTTTATCTCACCAGTATTTAATTTACATGTTTGTATATCTCCAAATTGCTTTCTTCGAGGCTCTTACTCCCTGTTTGCTCTTGTACCTATCCATACAAGTGGCACTGGTCATCACTGCCACCTCTGCCAGAGCCGGGCTGAGGCTGGGTGGCTGAGCGGTCTCCTGATGCCTGTGCTCTTAGCAGAGCAGGGAGTGGGGCCCATCCCGCCTTTTCCCCCAAGGTTGGCTCTAGACTACATCAGAATGGGGATATTAACTTATCAGTTTCCTTTCCCAGACCTCATGATTCCAGAGGATTTTTCATGACTTGGCTGTCGGGAAAAGTTTGTGTTTTTATATCCTGAAGGCTGAGCCTTGAAGATAATCCCTGAGATCACTTCCTCGACGGGGCCTGTGGGGTGGCTGCGCTGGGCTGGCAGGGGAGGGGCGGCCTATGGACGCACTGCGCATCTGAGGTAGAGGCAAGAGCAGCAGTCTGCGTGTTCCACACACTGCTCTGGCCTTGCTCAGCGACGTCTTTGTTGTTGCAAGAGCAACTGCAGTGGCTGCTGCACCTTGCAGCATGTATTTGAGGTGATTAGTTTTCTGCAAATGAGTTTATTTATCCGAGTAATCCCGAGAGTTTGGGCTGCTGCTGCATAAGGGCCTGCCATGGCCTGTGTGCTTTGATTGCATGTCAACTTTTTGCCTTATGTGCTCTAGTGTAACAGTTGTCTGAATCACTTCATCTAAGCTGTGTCTCTCTGCCGTGCCCCAGCCAGTGACATGTGAGAAGCAGAGGTTTCTCCAGTGCTCCAGAATACATTCCTTAGTCACAGTTGATGCCAGTGTGTAAGGTGGTGTGTGAAATTTCAGCTCACTCTTAAGTAGCATTCTCCCTTTTTCTAAGATGGCTCAGAAGTAATTTTGTCTTTTCAGAAAACCATGACTCAGGAGAATTGGACAGATCATGTTCGGGTGAGTATGGATATCCCCCTCTGATTTTCTCAGGGTTATTTGCTTGGAGATGATTTTAAGATTAAGAATATCCAGGTCTGGATATTGTCTTGCTGGTACAATTTTGAGTTTTCCCAGAACTTTGTAAGCCTATAGCAAAATTGTACATGCAGGGAAGAGCAAGGAAGAAAATTTGTCTTTTAATTTCCTTTTATGTCCTTAAAAAAGCTATAGTTTGGCTGGAGCATTTAGGTAAGATTATCAAGTATTCTTTTACTTTTATGCACTTATCTGTAAGTGAATATTACAACTCTTTATGTTGCTTAATTACAAGGAGCAGTGGAAAAAGGTCCTCTTCAGGCACTTGTCAAGGTGTATGGGTAAATTGGGATGAATGTTAGATTCCCTCCTTCAGCGGGTTTATTAGGTGATATAGATAGATATTGCCACTTGAATGGCTCATGCTGTAGAACTCTGGAAGTTTTAGTAGCACAGGAAGAGAAGGAGCAGCATTTTTTTTCTTGCTGCATAAACAGGTGAGATCAGGCAACCATGTTTTGGCCTGATGCTGCAATAGATCCATGTGGGACAATGGCATGGTCACAAACCATTTATGTGCCCATGATACCCCGATGGAATTACAACCTCATGGCACATCTTTGCTCGTTTCTGTAACTCCTCTCAGTTTGTATCCTGCAGCCGTTGAGGATTTCTGACCAGCTGGAGGCTTCCTTTAGAAACCTGTCTGAATGGTCACTGTGGGTCCCTGAGTGCTAGGGATAGTCTGATGACTGATGATCTCATGTGTTTGGGATCTTAGGCACTGTCTGTACACACCAGCAAAAGGACTAGCTTTTAAACATGAGAAATATCTTTTCTCTTTTGTGGGTGAGCAGGAAAAAGGACAATTCAAAAGGCATGAGCATGTGCTTTTTAAGACAAGATCATTGATAAAATGCCCAGCAGCACTTCTTGGCAACTCCTAAACCTACCGAGTGTTTTCAGGGGTGAATATTAAACTTCTGTGTGGAGTTTGTTGTGCCCATGCAAGAGGCCAGACTCTGAGGCAAGGAAGGGGTCTTGCCTCACCTCAGTGATCTTATCCAGTGAAACGTTTCAGGGTTCCCTTTGGTTCTCCCAAGCTGGAAGGTCAGTACAATGTGTGCTGAGATGGGATGAGGTGTGAAACTGTAGCAGCCATCTTCATCACAACTTCTGGATTTGGTTTACCAGTGAAGGGCTTTCTCTAGATGCTGTGATGGACAGTGGGAAAAACCTCCCAGTTAACATATGCAATTGCAGACCATGTCAATCACTTGTGGAGACAGGAGGCTTGGGAATAGATGCTCTCTGAAAAGTGCTTGTTTGATGCCTAGTAAGCACCCTACAGAACTACAGAGAGCTCAGCTTCATGGTGGACTGTGGCAGAAGGTCATCTCTGCTTTCCCAAAGCATTCCAGCCTTGGGATTTTCTGCAGGCTGCCAGTTTACACGTTTTTGACAACAATGTAATTAGCACAAGAGTACTGCTTAAACTTGCCTGTTATCAGTCCTGACTCTCAGTGTTATCAGAGATCGCTGTCTTTGGCATCACTTTAAAGTGATCAGAATCTGTACCTCTGCATCTGGAGGAAACCCAAGCAATCCTGTGCAGGTAGGCTTCTGCTTCACGCTGCCGGCACCAGGGCTGCACCCATCAAAAGAAAAGTCACAAAGGAGGAATCTGTGAGCAAGTTTTGGTTTTCAGTGCAGGAAGTTTGTATGGGTGTTCATTGTTTTCCAGAGATTCATCTTTACTTGAGGGAAAGGTTCAACTTTCCACTCAGAGCTTCCCTTGCGACCTGATGTGTTTTGACCAGAAAAATCCATCAGGCTCCTTGTGGGATTGTTGTTTGTGTTGTATGTCCCATTCATACATTTAGGTCAGACTCACAGACGATCTGTGTCTCCCAGGCTTGTCCTGGTGATGCAGGAGTGTTGTGCTGGGTGGGAGCAGAGGACAGGATGCAGTGTGACCTCAGAGTCACCCTGGGGGGATGGGAACCAAAACTTCCAAAAAGCCACAATGGCAAACTCTGCACTGGAATTTTTGGATTTTTTTTTTCAACTTTTAAGTCCAAAGACAATGGAAATCTTAATGGGTTTAAACCCCATTTTAAATTAATTCAGTTCTGCAACCATAACAGAAAACTTAAGTTCTGTTGCTGTCAGGCACCTGGTGAAAGCGGTGTCCCTGCTTGCTCAGTGTCACGTTCGCTGTGGTGGGCAGGAGACTGTGCCAGTGTTTCTTTTTGTTTGCCCTGAGCAGTACAAGTACAGAATTTTCCCGTTCCTGCCCTGTGGGATGTATGGAAGGTGTGATCCTGACTGCTCCTACAAAAGGCAGAAACTTGGTAGTTAATTGTGGGGCCAACAGAACCTGTTTCCAGCCCTGTAGCAAACTGGTTTTGCCCCCTCCGCCCGCCAGCGCCCGCGCTGCTGATGTGCTGCCCAGGCTGCTGCGCCGGCCGTGCAGGCAGGAACGGCAGAGAGGAGGCAGGGGAGAATGCACAGGGATCAAAACACCCCGGGGAAACTGCCCTCATCACAGCTGCCTCTTGGCAGCCTGGGTAGACCAGGAGGAGAACTACAGTTTGTATCATCTCCAAGCAGAGATACCTGGAGGGCAGAGAGAGGGGAAGAGTAAGTACTCCTCTTGCACAGTGCCAGCTGCCTTGCTACTCATTAGCTTGCCTAACTGATCCTAAGCGGCATGGAAACAGGCAGGGGAGTGCTTGTCTTCACAAGCAGAGGGGAAGGTGTGTGAGGTATTGATGGTAGATAGGCAGGAAAAAAAGAGGCAGGGCATGAGCCAGTTGTCTGCTTTGCTGTGTGCCCTTCTGCTTCCATTTTTTACATGCTCCAGCATTAATCAACCACAGAAGGGTGGTAGAATAGGGTAGAGCAGCCACAGAACAGCCAATACATGGCACTGGTCAGATGTGCTCAGGAGGGGTCCTGCCAGTAACTGCACATGTAGCTTGGTCAGCAGCAGCAGGACGGGCTTGTTGAGAGATGAGATTATGCAGGACAAAAGGCTGAAAGACATGGACAGCTTCTGTCAGTCAATCACCTGCCAAGCTTTCCGAAAGGGAACAGGCATAGAACAGCAGCACCTATGAGGAGCAGAGTAGTCAAGCAACTCTGATTGCAAATGTCACCTCTACCAGTGTTTTAGATGCCAGAGAGTATCTGAGATACTTGTATGAGGTTGGCAGTATGACATGGGGGCTGCTGGGGAGCACTCCCTTCTTGGGTGGCAGCGGGAGCCCCGGGACATCTCCGATAGCACCAGACACCTGTGTTTTGGCAACCTGACCTTCTCCTGCTTTAGCAGGGGGCTTGGGAATAGGAGGGTCTGGCATTTTGCTGTGGCATGTTTTGTGTAGAGTATTCTCACAGATGTTTTTGGGGTGCTTTTGCAATTATACCCTTCAAGACTCAGCTTGGTTGATCAGTGCCAAAGGACCCATTTTGCATGGGGTCACCCACAACCCTTTGGGTCTGGTCTGTCCCACATGGGAGCTGAGCCCCTCTATGTGAGAATGGAGCTGCCTGGGAAGCTCTAAAGCCTTGATGGCACCCACAGGAGACTGTCTTAGTTTATTGAAGAAAGACTGGGGTACTTGTGCAGGGGCAGTGACAGAATATTATGGGTATTTCTGAACAGTTGGAGCCCAAAAGGCACACACTTTGTAAAATCATAGAACCCCAAACTGGTTTGGATGGGGAAAGACCCTCGAAGCCCCTCACCCCCGTGCCATGGGTAGGGGGACACACACACACAGCTCAGGGTGCCCCAAGCCCCATCCAACCTGGCCTTGAGCCCTGCCAGGGATCCAGGGGCAGCCACTGATTCTCTGGGCACCCTGTGCCAGGACCTCCCCCCTCCCCAGGAAGGATTTGTGCCCCCCAGCTCCTCTCCCTCTGCCCTCCTGCAGCTGAAGGCCATTGCCCTGGTGCCCTCCCTGCCCTGGGCACCAGCTCCTCTCCAGCTCTCCTGGAGCCCCTCGAGGGACTGGAAGGGGCTCAGAGCTCTCCCCAGAAGCAGCTTCTCTTCTCCAGGCTGAGCCAGCCCAGCTCTCCCAGCCTGGCTCCAGAGCAGAGCTGCTCCAGCCCTCGAATCATCTACATGGCCTCCTTTGGACTTGCTCCAACCACTCCATGTCCTCCTTATCTGGAGGGGGCCCCAAGACTTGCTCGACAGTTCTAACATCTGGAGTATTTTTGTAGGGCACAGTTTGACTGCAGCAGAAGTAGCAGTTAGTACAGTTTAAAATGTTATCTCAGGGCGCGTTGTCTCCAGAAGTGCACATGTTTATTGGGACTTCCTGCTGAAATTCCTGCTCCTGTGGAGCAGAACAGGGACAGAGTGCACAGCAACGTGGCTTTTCATTTGGGGCAGTAACCAGAATCGGTGTTGGGCAGGGTTAAATTCGGTTTCTATAGGACTGTCAGCATCAAACCATGTGTTTTGCAGGTGTCTAGGACAGTGAAGTGGTAGAAAAGGTAATTCCAGTTCTACTGACTTTTTGTTGCGAAATCAGAAAACCTTCTGTGCTAGTGTGTGCACAGGGCAAACTGTCCCTTAGCCTCTCAAACGTGACAGTCTTAAACCCTTCCAAAACTAATGCTCAGGAGAAGTGCTGCTGTCTGGAAAGGTGTTACTCATTCCTCACCCATCCTGAGCTGTGGCTCATCGACCATCCTATTTGCCAGCTAACAGCTGGAACCACTCATCCTCCCCTTTGAGAGAAGGTGCAGGGATAGAGCACCTAGAAAAGTGCCTTTGCTTCTTATCAGACCCCGTTTTGCTTCTATTGAATCTGCTCTGGTCTCCAGGAGAGTGGAGCAGAGGATCCCTGGAGCCAGCTGTTCGCTGTGTACAGCACTGGGAGAGGCTGCAGTTAATCTCCTCTCCTTCTCCAGCTGTGACAGTGAGATAACTTACTTGTTTTAAAATCTCTCACCATGAAAATCAGATGCTGTGTCAGCTCGTTCTCTGGGTGACCAGGGGTGAGATGCTAGTAATTCATGGCAAATGTATGACTCTGGTTCCACTGAACTCCCAGGGTTATTGTGGTGCTTTACAGATCACAGTCAGAGATCTGCCCAAACAGACAGCATAAAAGTGAAGGGCCCACCTTTAAGTCTAATGCATTTGAAAAACTTTGACAAGCCCTGATCCTTGATAGGTCTGAATTATCATATACTTACAGCAAGGACTTGATGTTATCTTATTTAACCAGTTAATTTCCAGTTGGCAAACACCCTCAATGACTGATGCCAGGATCTGCATGTACTCCTTCTGTACAGGACCATTTTGACCTCAATTAAAATGTAACTACCCCTGGAATAAAATGTAATAGCTGTTATGCTCAGGGAGGTCATTGTTAAGGGGAATTTAGAGGGCAGAAAGCAATTTTTTTGTTTTTAAGTTTTTGTGGCCAGAACACCTGGCCAGTAATCCTGCTCTGGGGACTTTTTAATAAGGACAAGAGGTCACTAGGGCCACTTTGCAAATATCCACATCTAGTGTCCTTCCCTAGGACTGCTGAGCTTAGGAAAAATGTTAACTCGACTCAGGATTGTTTTGAGTACAGCAACATCCCAATAGCGTAAGGAACTTAATATCTGCAGGGAATTAAGTAATCTGAGAGATGCAAATGGGAAAGATGTTTGGGAGGTGGTTAATAAACGACATGTCTTTCGGTACAGGTCTGCACGTCACATTATCTTTCGCTCTGTGTTTGAGTGAACTGTTTATTCAGGGATATGATGGATTTCATCACTCAGACGTCAAAGCCAGACTGGCTGTTTCCTGGAAGGTAGAAACCAAAACTAGTTTAACCAGCCCTTGTGTGCAGTCCCTCACTAATATTTATGGCGGCCTTTTTAGCAGGAAATTAGAACCAGTGGGTGCTTTTGTTCCTTCTGGCCTTAGAAGTCTCAGGGAGGAATCATCAGCTGAAATAAATTTTCGTGGTTCTGCTAGTGTTGCTGCAAGAGGATGCTTGAGCTGAGGAGCTGTCCCACTCGAGCCTGGGAAGCTCCAAGTGTGGGTGTGTGTACAGATAAGCACTACTCCTTGCCTCTATTTTGCCTGCAGTTCTCCTGTTATGCTATCTGTAAAAGAATTACGTTTCTCTTTCCACAATTCTATGCAGCTTCCTAACCTCTGCTGTTTAAAACAGAGAAGATTCTTTCCTTCCTTTTCCATTTCCCTTCTGCAAAATAGATGGTATTTAGGCCTGAACCAGTGACAGGTTTAAGACCTGTTACCTGACTTGAAGCCAGGAGTGAGGGAATTGCTTTCTGTCTGTTGAGAGCTGGCAGTCTTCCTTCCCCTGGTGTTGCTCCCATCGCTCTTTTCATTGCTCTGCCTGTGGTTTGTCTCCCATTTCAGGGTGGTGGGAGTGTTTCAGTGGTGCCTCTGCTCTTGCCCCGTGCCTTTTTGTTTAGATTTACTATTCTTCTTGGAGGTCTCTGGGGAGCACATAAAGCCACAACACGATGTAAAAGTATATTGTACCTAAGGGAATATTAAACCATGGAAAAATGGGTAATAAAAGTAGCAGGCAAAGTATAGATTTCCTTCTATTTTTCATTTCAGTTTGTAAATGGTGTCATATATTTGTTGATAGCTGGACTAACATCAGAGTTGCAAAGCAAAAGGACTTACTGATAGGGCTGATGCAGAAACCAGGCACATCTGGGACTGTCTCAGGAAAAGCATAACGTAATTCTTCAGTTACGTTCTGCTCGCTGGATTGAGAGCAGTAAAATACGCATCTGTACTAACGAAGTTTGCACTGTTGGTCTAAAAGAAATGAGAAGTTCTCATTTAACAAACACACAGCTGTTGTGGAGAGGTGCATGGGAAAAGCTAAACATGCAGTGTGTTCTGTGCCTTCCTAGCTAAAGAAAAATCTGTCAGCGGTTAAGTGTAAATACCTTGATGTACCTCCTGTGTGATTTATGGGGGATTATTTTTTGTAAGACCTGGAGAGCTGCTGTGCTAATGCTAGTTATGATAATTTTATTTATAAGAAACCCAGCCATTCCTAGGTAAATAAATTGTGGTTAAGCACAAACATAAGGGTGAGTTCTGGTGAAATTTTACAGTAGGTACAAGGAAGCTGAGAAAAAATGCCATTGCTTTCTGTACTACCTATGAGAACATCTTTAAAAAAGCAGCCAAACATTTCTCTGGAGTGATGGAAGATATGTGTGCTCAATAACTTTGGAAAGTCAGCTCACATTTGGTTAAATGTGGATCTACTGGGCTAAGCTCTGGGGATTCAGCAGTAGTTTATGAAAGCTGGGTGTCTTGTCTTCTGCTTCCACGAGGTGTTGCCTTGTAATTCCTTCAAAAGCTCAGGACCTCTGGTTTAAAAGTTGTGGCCAAACAACCATTACGTGCACACATATTATGTACTGGATAGTGAAGAAAGGAAACTGGAGAGAACACAGTGGGAAGAAAAATCTCCTTTAAATTGTTTCGGTATGTAAGAGATGCTTTCTGACCTTAAACCCCTGCAACCAGACAGGGCAAACTTGTTGCTAAGCACTATAATTACATTTCTGTCACTAGCCTGCATTCATTCGAAAGCACAACTTCATCAGAAAGAGATTTGGTATGGTATAAAAAAGAGGCTAATTGGCTTATGGCTGTAGGTTGAGAGGTCAGTATCAGATTAAAGAGTTAAGAGCATCAGCAAGCGGCGAGACTGAACCGATGTGCCGTGCTGGTGTGTTCAATTCAGACAAATAGGAGAAGCCTCTTGGGGGTAGGAAATAAGATAAGAAGGATTGGCACCAACAACTTTATGGATGGCAGATCCAAGCTCCTCAAAACCTGCATCAGAAGGTTTCTGATACAGCAGTTTCTAGGATACCAGCTACTGACTCCAAACTGCATCAGCTTGTATTGTATATATCAGATTGTGTGGCACAAAGTAAAAATGGGAAGGGCTTCACTTAACACCAGCAAATCCTCGTGTAGCCTGTGCTGCTGCGAAGGGAGCTGCGTCTGGCACAGCGGCATGGGCCTCTCTGGCAGAAAGAGAAAGGTGAAGAGGTGAGTGGAGCACAGGGCCTGCCTGCCTGCAAGGGGAGGATGTGTTCTGCCTTTTCAAAAGTGGGAAGCAAGTAACAAATGTTTTCTGTTTCCAAGTGGCAGACAGCACTTCTTTGCAGCTCTGGGGCGTATGGCAGCGTGATGCTCTTACTCTGTAGTAGTTTCTGCGTGCTGGAAGACATGCAGAGGTAGGAGGACACATCTGCCCAGTTTTTCCAAAGTCATAACCCTTGTGCATATGCACTCTCATGCACAGATCCACTCCTGTGTCCTTACCCAGTCAGAGGTAAAACTAACTGGTCATTCAACAATCACCCCAGATTATTTAAAAACCCTGCAGTCCATCAGTACCTGTATAAGCTTCCACAGGTAGATGCTGGATTCTAAAGGCCTGTGCAGATCAGCTGCCTTGCACAAAGATGATTGGGCTATTTGCAATTGATAGTTTGGATGTATTATACTTTTAGGCAAGATTAGTTCACCAGTTCCCTGCCAAGAAGAGAACCACATAAACGGAGGATTGTTTAGAAACAGAGAAAGTTCCTCTTGATGGGGAAGTCATGTAAATGGGAAGAAACAGGAAACTAATCTTCCCTTGTTCGCTCTGAAAGAATGCATATCTCTGAGGAATGTTGTAATTATGGATTTAGGAAATCATTCCAATTTGCCAGGGTGTGAATTTCAGAGTTCATTCAGTCAACCCTCTCAAGCATTTCTCCTTAGGAACAAAAAACACCAGGAGTTTAAATGTACCAGAAGAGATTAAAGGAGAGGAAAATCTACTGCCAAGCTTTGCTTTTGGTAAAGATCCTGCAAAGATACTTGTTATTACTTTGGCTATGATCCAGGTGAGGTTTGGGCATGGTAAAATAGAAATAAGTGGTAACCCATGCTTTTCCTGTGGGCATCTATTTTTCACAGACTAATAATGAGGAGAGTTTGTGCTCCTGAGCAAATATTTCCATCATCAAGATTTTTGCTTATTCACTTTGAAGACTTCAGTAAACAGAGAAATGTTCCCTGCTGGGAATGCCACATTAGCAGTTCCTGGAGAGGAAGGAACCTACCACCCAGCTCCTTGCCCTTCTGAAGCCAGCCTGGACTGGAACAGATCCATTGGCAGCATGGAGCTGGGGGGAGCACTGGGGGTGGATAGAAAGCACAGCGGGGTTCATAGGATGGGTCCACGGGGAGCATTGGTGGGGAGTCCTGGGTGACCTGGAGAAGGGCTCTCAAAGTGCCTGAGCCAACCTGCTAACAAGTGAAGCAGCATCAGGAGAGAAGAGACCTGGCAGGGAAGCTCAGGGCTGGGCTGCAAAGAAAGCAAAGGAATTAGCTTGCTGCTTCTCTCTTTGGCAGCGAACACAGGAGGGTTTAAGTTAATTCCACTTCAGAGCCTACAGGCCTCTGAATGAGTGTAGTGATACAGGGGGGAATCTGGAGCTCTGTGATGACCAACTTTCATCAGAGCATCCCGGTTAAAATAATCAGAGCCAGGACCAAGTATCAGGAGATTCCTGCTTTGTTGTTCGGCTTCACAACTCGGAATTTAACCTGAGCAGGGAGAGAATGGGAAAGAGGTTTCTGAGGCTTTTACAAAGCTCTTACAGGATCTCTGCAGATCCCTCCTCCTCAGAAGCTTGCATTGGCTGTGTGGAGCTGACACGGGCTGGACCCAAGCAGTAAATCTTCCAGCTCCGCTGGGGAGTAAATGTGCTTGAATTCCACATATTTTGGAAAGGGAGATGGAGCTTATGGATTCTCATTATGTGACTGCATGTGGGAACATTTAATTGAGGGATTTGTTGGCTTAATTGGTATACTGGTTTAGCTCGTTAGAGTTAATATTGGGGCTATCCAGAACAAATGGGAAGGCGTCACGGTGGCTCCAGCTCACTCCATCCCATCAGCCCAGTGAAGTACAGTGCTGTAAGCTGTTCCACAGCAGCAGTGGAGACGCAGCCGCGGCGGTTTCCCTCCGGCGGGCTCTTGGGCTTCACACACCTGCAGCTCTCACAGCCCTGCAGTGAAGCAGTGTGTCAGGCCCATTCCTGTCCCTGCAGTGGTGCTGAGCTCTGGCAGCGTACAGCTGTCACCACAGTCCCTTGTTGTGCTTCTGTAGCTGGACTGGAGTTCCTGCAGAGGGACCTTACAGCACGAGTGGATGTCCTACACTTCTGCTGAGTCGGACTTTGGAGGAATCACGTTTCACTGTAATCCTCCAGGCAGCCTTGTAGCTTAACAGAAAATGTCTTTTTCTCGTGCAGCTTCCCAGCTTCAAGTCACAAACCAAAATACACTTACATAATGGTGACCTTTGTAGAAAATTTATGGAAGTGCTTGGCAATTGTATGAATGTTTTAGGCTAAAGAGACCAGAGAAATGATGTTGGGTCATATGAGGACCAGGCTCAGGGACCCACGGCAGCAGTGCAGGTCACCTAATGTGCAGTATATGATGGGAGCTGTCACTTTATTAAAGTGGAGAGCACAATTTCCCTTTCGCCCCAGTGACACCTTTTTTGTGTGTGTGTGACAATGACAAAAGGCAGATAGATAAATGCTCCTTCAGAATACACTGGGAAGATAAGGGTTGCCAGTTTGTCTTCAATGCACTGTGTTATTGGACTTAGACAAAGCATCTACTGTGATAAGTAACATACTACTTTATGCTTTGAAAGCATTTGGCCAACTTCCCCATCCTCATTCATCTTCAGTCTTGCCAAGTGCTGGAATGCTCCCAGAAAATATCTCCAGCCTGCCATCATGGGTCCAAGAGGTGTGAGAAATCTGGAAGCATATCAAAACTGTGTGGCCTGTGTGTTCAGAGCAAGTCCTGCGTCCTTTGCTGATCCCTGGGATGAATAATATTCAGCGGTTGGGACCAGGGTTAGGTTAGAATTCAGAAGACACTTCGGCAGCAGTTGTGAGAAAGGGATTTCAGGGAGAAGCACAGACCCTCAGGACACACTTTACACTGAAGTGAAGGAAAAAGAAATTATATCTTAAAAAGCAAGTAAGATAAAGTTACCCTACTCTATCTGTTAAGGAATTATTTTGGGGGGTTTTATGAAGGGAGTGCAATTATTTCTCTTTCCAAATAAAGGTTATTTTAGTAGTGTTAGCCTGTCTGTAGCTCGTTAAAGACATACATCTGTGGCATTCCCTGAACAAGTAGTGGAGAGGAGAACAAGTTTTGCTGGTGAAGCTCCCTGATTCTGTGTATCAGCATACCTGGAGTTGTTGTGGGATAGAACTGAGGAAAATGAGCTAATTGTGGGTGAAAATAAAAAGGAAAGTTCTGATTTCACTGGGAAAGTCCCCAAAATGTCAGGCTGCACCTACACTGCTAAACAAGACTACGAACTGGTCCATGGCCCTGAAGACAAGTGGTGCTGGGTGACTTTGCCTTCCCTCCTGGGAGATTTGTCTGAAATCTGCAGTGACAGGAATGTGATCCCTTCATGAGTGTCATCCTGTAAGCACAGTGGCAGTGGCTCATTGGACAGTAGAAACTGATGTCCCAGGACAGCATTTAGCTGCTTGTGGGTGTCTGTGCTGAGGTTTGCCATCTTACAGGTGTATCTTCACTAAATCCTCCCATGTCCTGATTGTGCCTGGCAGCTCACCTGAGCAATCTGAACCTCTGTTGTTTTACACCATCTCCCCTGAACCTCAGTTTCTGTCTGGGCTTGTGCCTTCTCCAGCCAAGAAGCACCAATATCCCTGTTCTGGTCTGCTGCTGAAGTGAAATCTGGTGATAATCATGCCAGATTGACTGAAGTAAAATGTTGAGTGCAGATCCTTTCTCCTCTGAAGTAGGAGGTGTCCTGTGCGTGAGCCCTGGTCCATCTGTTATGGTTGTATCAAGGTTGTCCAACGCTTTGCTTAAAAAAAATGTCTCAACCTCCTGCTTAATATTTTTTGAGAACACTCTCTCTTCAGATCTGACTTTGAAAGCAGAGTTCATTCTTTACCTCTGCTAGATACTTGCTGTACACCTTCTCTCATCTGCAGCAGTGTGAACAGATTTGGAGACGTGATGACTTCATCTGGTAGAGATGAATTACTTCCCCCAGGGGCCGCCTGATTTGGAAGGAATCCCAATGCAGGAACTGTGTTTGGATCTCTGTGTAGTGTTGTTGAGCACGATCAGGACCGTCCTGTATTCTGGGTAGATGAGATCTTGGGTGTTCTTTGCCCGGAAGGTGCTTGGAACTTGAAAGCAACTATCGCTGCAAGAAGACGCCTGTCTGTGTGGAGAGGAGTCTGGATGCTGGGCCGGGGCAGTCACACAATGGCATTTTGGAGGAGCCTTGGAGGTCTCTTCTCTGCCTTCTGCTTAAAGGAGGACTGACTTACATAAGGTGTTGCAGGGCTTTGTCTAGTTCCACAGCCCTTCTGGACCTGTTACAGTCACTCTCACTGTAATTTTTTTTTCCCTCAGTAAAAAACTGGAATTTCTGGAAGTATCTGCTTCCATCTTACCTATGATCCCCCCCATACCTCCTAGTTTGGCCTTTCCTCCCTGAACAAGCTCTGCTCCAGTAGCCCCTCATACACTGAGCACTCCAACCCACCAGTCATCTCAGTGGCTCTCTACTGGACACTCTCCCTTTTCAGCAGAACTCTGAGCTGTAGTCTCACAAGTGTAGAATGGGAGAATAATCACGTCCTCCAACCTGCTGGCTATCCAGGCAGATGGGTGAATTTTAACAGACAAGTTTTTGGGTGGGTTTTTTTTCTTTCTTCTGGCTGCCATTTGGTAGTGTTGTCTGGACTTCTGAACAAGAAATTGTGTCAGCAAGACTGTGAACTGCAGAGAGAAAAATGGGGCCATATGCATCTCGTTCACACAAGCTTGTCCTGCCTACCCATCACAAGCTAGTAGCTTCATTCAGGTTGCCCAGGAACAATAAGGTCCTTGTGAGAAGTCCCATGCAGCAGGAAGTTGACTTTAAGAGTTTCCTTTGCCTTGATGGGTTCGAGTGATATAGTAAGCTAGACTCCTCTGAACTGCCTTTGGAAGAGCTGACTGCATGGGGAGCCTGGGAGGCTGAGTCTTCTGATTCACAAAGCTGAAGCTAGGTAGTGTGAACATGCCCCAGGAAACCCTGTGTCCAAAGCTTTGTTGAAAGAGAGAAGAAAGACCACTTCCCCACCATTGATGTGGTAATGGCCTCCAGAACACTCAAGTGTGGCTCTGTCAGTGACGCACTGATTGCTATCTGAAAGTCAGTCTTCTGGGATATGAATGGAAGCTATTTTGTTCTCCAGTTAATAATTCAGTGCATCTGAGTAGCTGGTGCCTGTGAGAAGAGATGAAGTGGTGAGAAAACCCGGGCATGGCTTTCTGCTGCATCTGTGTGAGGCCGTGGGTGAGTGACCCATTGCTTTCACAAGAAGCTCTGTTCAGAAGCAAGTGTGGCTGCAGTTGGCATCATTGATCTGAGCACCATGTGCATGGGATACCCAGCAGTGAGGGCCCCCCTTCTTGCACAGAACACGCTGTGGCCCTGGTCTGAGCTGGCACTGAGGGTCCCAACTCCAATATCATGTATCAAGGACTTCCCTTCCACAGCATCCTAATGGTGACATACTACCGAGGCATGTCCCCAAGTAGTGCAGATGAAGTCCAAGCACAAATGTTGGGCATAAATAAAATAAATTAACAATGAAACAGAGCAGGATGTTCCAGGGAATCTTTAAACAGGGTCTGCACAATGCCTGCTGCACCACAGGGAATTCAGAAATGCTGGTGGTATCCACTGCTTACAGTGGGTTTGTCCTTTCCAAGTCCAAGTTTCTCTTTCCCCTTTTAAAGTTGCTATCTCAAAAATATTCTGCTTGACATTTTCTCTACACTAACAAGATTCTTTTTGTTGATTCTGGAAGCACTTGAGAACAGGGGAAATTGGCCAAGACTTTCAAAAGCTAAATTAAAATCTGACTCTACAAATAGCCAGTGTCACTGGTGTGAATAACGTCACTCTCTGCTCAACGGTACTGAGGGAAAGGGAGAATTGTGCTGGACAGAAGTGAATTTAACACATACAGATACAAGTAACCTAGGGTTGGCTAGGGTGACTTCCAAAGGAGATATTAGATATTCCAAAATTATGGATAACACTGGAGGAACTGCTGGTGCTGTGGGTTAAGATCAAGCCGTTCCTAAGCTTGCTCTGTGCTGGCTGTTGTGATCTCCATAAAGCATTCGGCTGGGTAAGAACAGGATTTACAGGTAAGAAATCTGCAGCAGTCGTTTGGAAAGCTTTAATCATGGGTTATTGTCAGTGTCAGGAGGTTTTGTGTGCACCTATGGATTAAAGAATGTGTGGTACCTCTAGAATTCAGAGAGGGATGTAAACAAGCCACATGGCATATTGAATCTTTTCCTGCATCGAGGTGTCACTGATGTTGACACAACAACTGTGCCAGTCTCCTCTTGAAAAGTGTTCATTTACTGAAAACAAAATGCATGAAATGTCATCCCTCATGCAACATTTGTCTCTATCTGTGCCCACATCTTCTGGAGCCAAAGTTTCCACATTCTTGCTTCTTGCAAAGCTGTTGCGGTGGAAGCCTTTCGCCTTTAGAGCAATGTTGGGGTTTTTTTTCAGTAAAAAACAAACAAAGCTATTTTCTGTTTCAGAATGCAAGATGTAATATCTCTGGGGAGATTAACCTTCTTTCCAGGGTTGTTTTTGTGGTTGAAAGAATAAATCTGTTATCATTAAAATAAAAAAAGAAATCTGCACCTCATTATTTCCAGAAATAAAGCTGACATAGTGAGATTTATTAGAGAACTGACTGGGTGAACTGAAGAGAAATCCAACCCCAAAGACTTTGTGTTCTAGAAAAAAGGCAGAAAGACAATAGGATGGACACAGGGGAAGCTAGAAGAGGGAATTGCTCTGTGATGTTAATAAGAAAATATGTTCTTTTTGGGAAGGACTCTGAGAAGTGGCTTGGCAGAGGCGGCAGGAGGAGTTATTCAAACCCCTTTGCGTGTTAGGTGCACGCTGAGCTCAGCTGCAGGAGACAGAGATGTGGGTGACACCAGCCTGTCAGGACTGGCAGGGCCGGGAGGAAACGTAGGGGACAAGCAGTGTTAGCGGGATCACAGCATCTAGTTTATCCTTTCCCTCTCTGCCCCTTCCCGGGGTTCCCTCTCCTCCTCTCCCTCGCAGCTGCTGGGCTCCCTCCGGCTGACACTGGCTGTGCTACCAGACCCGTGGGAGCAGCAGGAGGAATATTCCTCCCCATCGCCGTGAGCAGGAGCGTGGTCTGGCATTTGGCAAGGTCGCAGGGGGCGCAGGCTTAGTGCTGAGGCAGCGGGTTTGATGACTTCTCGGTGCCCTACCTGGGATGCCAGATTTCTCAGGGGCTTTTCTTCTAAGCCCCTCCTGCAACTCTGTGGGGTAGGTAATTTTTTTTTTCCCCTTGGGGCCACCAACAGGTTTGTTTCCTGATCCCTGTGCAGGCTGATGCTTTGAAGAAAGCTTCTCACCTTTTAGTTACAAAGGAATGTGAGGAATGAGGCCCATGGCCCCAGCCCGCAGCCTGTCTGTGTTTGTGTGCAGTGGAGGCAGAGCAGAGCTGTGGGAGCAGACTGACCCTGCAAGCGCTGCTTGAGGGGCAGTGAAGGAGAGGTGGCACCAGTGCATGTGGGATGGACTTTAAGTGCACATCTGAGCACTGAATAACTGCAGAGCTGCAGGTCCTGACCCACCACGTAGTGTCTCAGCTGGCTTTAGCTGTTAGGGTGGCTTGGCAACTCCTAAGGCAGATCCATGAATCTGGCAAGAGGAGTGAGTTGCTGATCTGGCTGTGGCAGCTCTGGAGATTGACTGGGAGGATCAATCTCCCCACGGAGTTGTGACACTCGGTGTCACTGTGTTCCTACTTCCTCTTACAGCTGCTCTGCCACTCGCCTTAGAGGGCATCAGCCAAGAGGATGAACTCGACAAAAGAGATTTGGTGCACTCAGCTGTTGCAGGGAGATGGCGATGGGCCCTGCCCTTGCCAATAATCTGCTCCCTCCTGCCAGGGTGGGCACTGTGCCAGGCTCCAGCCCCTCTGGGTGGGTGTTTAGACTTAAACAGGCTTTGTGCTGTGCCCAGGAAACAACTGGGAATGGGAATGTCCTGAACTCCATGTAATACAGGCTCCTCCCATGACCCTTCAGGTCCTGGTGTTTGTCCATATGGCTGAAGCAACAATCCAGTTGTCACATCCAGAGTCCTTGAACAGGCACAGAGCGAGTAAGTTCTTGCACCCAACCCTAGTTCTTCACAGCTGGAGCTGTGTGGGTAAAGCAGGACATTCAGAGCAGTTTATACAACCCATCTCTGATGCAGGTGACTCCAGCCAGCCCCAGGACCCATCCGCAGCGCTGGCTGGACCCGTGCAGGCTGCGCAGGATGCCTGTCTGCACAGTGTGCTGTGGCATTGGCTGGAGGAGGGACCAGGTGCCCCTGTTTTCTCAGCAGTGTGTGGCTGTCAGCTGAGGAGCAAGACTTGTCATCCCTGTGAACATCAGAGTCACTGAGGAAAGCTTTGCTGATGTGTCTGACATGTAACCCTCATGTGACAGGCAATCCTAGTTACCTATGCAAATGCTCCCAAGGCTAGAGGAGACCCTACAGTACTGTCTGACATGGAGAGAGATTAAACCATCCCAGGACATCAAGTCACAGCATCACTTTCAGGGCTTCAGGACCCTGTGCAGGCACCAAACAGGACTAAAGCAATCCAAACTCTTAGCCCTTCTGTAATTACCTGCCTAACGAGGGTAAACACCTTTACTGTCTGGACTGTCACAGGTTCTGATATTACTTAATATATTCAGTATCTGAGCAAATAATATCCTAGTCATTGGTCAGGCCAGGTGGCGTTGGTTGACCCTTGTTTCTGTGCTGCCCCTCCAAATGACAGTCCCTGAGCAAAAAGCCATGCTGCCAGGGGGACCCAAGCACCCCGATGAGCTCTCAGTACACGGTGTGCTCTTCACTTCTTGGGAGGGCAGTGGCACTCTCTGGGTTTGAGCAAAATCCTTCCTGCACTGGGGGGTTCTTGCTCCATTCTGCACTTGCCCAGGACCCTTGGGGTGGTTCTGTCTCCTGAGAAGGGCAGGAACACCCATGATGGAAACAGCACTGACAGCCTTCCTTCCTCTTCCTTCCTTGCAGAGCACCGTTGGAGACAATCGGTTGCTTCAAGGGCACCTGATACAGCTGCTAATCAGTTACTGTGATTCGAACACCGCGGCAAGATGGGCACAACGCTGGGATTTGCCCAAGGAGATGCTGCCTTACAGAGTGGCTGATGAGCTTCAAAAGCTTCAGATCCAAGAGAGGTAAAGACTGTTTCATGCCTTTTCAATGCAGATTACTTATCACTCAAGGGCTACATATTTGCTTAAAATAATCTGCCATAATACTTCCTTGGGGAGATAATTTTACAAAAACTTCCTCCATTTACTCAGATCACATCTTGGCCATGTATGTGCTGCATTTGCTTTTCATAAATGTGGAAATGTGTGTGAGAGGTACATTTCAGACTGGCCTCTGAGTACTTAGAAGCTTCCTGCCCTAGAGGGGTCTTCAGGCTCCCTCTGCCAGATCAACAACACAAATGAAACAACATGGGTCGGATCTGATTATGTGTCTGTTGCACTGTGCTGATTACTCATCTGTCAGTTTTCTTTACACTCTGCATCCCCTACTCTACTGTAATCTGGTTTAATGCCTTTTGGGAGACTTGTGGCCAAGAAAATAATTTAAGTTCCTTAAATTTTTCTAATTGCATTTATTTTCCTCTGCCTGTGGCAGCTCATAAGCTTTTTTTCATCCCAGTCAGTAACTTCTGCCCCATCCAAAGCTTTCAGGAGTAATGAGGATGTCTGACCATAGGGGTCAAAAAAAGGGATCCCAAAAGAGTGACAAGTACTGAATTTGGGATAAGGCACATACAGCCACCTAACTGATCCCCACAGCAGGCTAGAGTACCAGGGCTTTGTGCTTGTGGTCCTGGGTATTCTGTGCTGTGTTTCTTCAAGCAAATGACCCAAGATCAGGGAACTATCCCAGAACAGCTCAGCAGTGCCGTGAGGAGGGAAGGAAGGCTGTATTTGGAGAAATGACTCAATGCAAATGACTTGCTGAGCCCCAGTAATTCACTTTTATACTCACACGAGGGATGTTGTGTCTGCTTTGCTTTAGTGACTCTGTCCAGGAGATGTTTAAACAAGTTATTCAGAGATCACCATGCTTGGCATCCTTTTTTAAACCTTTTATTTATTTTTTCCCTGCAGGAAGGCCTGCACATATGCATGTGGCTGCAGGTCCTGAGGAACTGCAGGGCTTGTGGGTGATACTGCGGGAGGGGGAGGTTAGGCTCTTCCTTAGAGCTGCAGGGCAGATGGGGAGGCTGGACGAGGTCTGGTGGGTGTCCTTGCACACACAGCCCTGCAGCCTCCATGCCCACACGTGCTGTGAGCTGAGCTCGAGGCTGCAGGCTGCTGCAGTCACCTCGCTGGCCCACTGCAGTCAAACAGCATTTTTTCCACTCATTCATGTTCAAGGAATTCATCTAATGGGGTTCTGTGCACAGAAGAGGACTTATCCTTGAATGCTTGATGCAAATGCAGGAGAGCTCTGGGCTGCAGTTTTGAAGGGCAGCAGAACCTTTCCAGTATTTCCAGGCAGAGCCCTGGCTTTTGTTAAAATCTGGAGAGGAAGCTCTAATCATTTTTGGGTCCCTGAGGAGTCTTCCATTGCTGTACACCTCAGTCACCTTGTTCCACCAGTCTCTTGCTGGACTCAGCACCGCTGACCTCATGTCTCTCTGACCCTCTGGGATTTCTCTCAGCACCGAGGTTGGTGTTGGTTCAGAAGCCAGGTGAGATTAGAGGAAAGTCTGTAGGAAAATCTTGATTGCTCTCAAGAGGCAACTACTGAGAGCCTTGTGCAAGCCAGTAGCCTGTACTGTTAGTGTCCTGCAATATCGCCCGTGACACCCGCGAGATGAGGGAGTGACTTCCTGTGTGCAGTTGAACCACTCAGTGCGTGTGACGGAATCGGGATCTGCCTGGGAATGGACTGTGTATCCAGGAAGGTCATGATGACATCATACATTGCTTGTCTGGGGAAGAACAAAGGTGATGATTGCTGCTTCTAGGTTGTGCTGTTGGTGTGCGAAGGGCAGGGTCCCTCTTGACAGGGCTGTCACAGGAGTCTGCACGCCCATGCACAGATCTGCTGCCTGGCGTGGTCCAGGGCCTTGTCCTGTTACTGCAGAGCAGGCCAGTTACATGAGTGTTCTGGATGCTTCCTTTTACCTTCTGTTCTTAGTGCAGGACCTCCTCACTGGTGCTGTTCATCAGAGTGATGAACTCCAGCTCAGTCAGGATCTGTCCCTGGCTGCCTGGTCATGCCAACACTTCACTAAGGGATGAGGAGACCATTTTAAGAAAACTGAGCCTAACACTGAGGTTACCTGCTGTAGCAGGATTATCACAATGTTTGTTGTCTTCAACATTACAGAGGATTTCCATCTCCTGGAAGAGGTGTTTATGCAAAAACTGCAGCTTTCATAGCTAAAAGCTGTATTTTTTGAGCATAGATTGGACTAACATGAATTACATAGAAGAGGAATAAGAACACAGTGTATTATTCATTTTTAATGCAGATAATTTCAGGAGAGTCTCACAGATGGCCTTGAACAGTTCATATGCTGAGCTTCATGGAGCTGATCTCCTAGTGCAGCTCTGCTCTGGTTTGTGTTCAGGCCCCATGTAACATCAGGAAATGCAACACGGATGTAATCACCCTCAAAACACCACCTACAAAAGGCCATTTCTCCAGATGGCACAAAGCTTTCTGGGAGCATAGGAAACCCTTGTCTGTCAAGGACATGCTTCTGCTTAGCTCTGATGCATTGCTGGAGCTGCACTCCTCCCTCCTGAAGCTGCACCAGCCACCAGTTGGGAGTCAGAAGGTTGTTGCATGAGGTGCGCTCACTCAGAACTCAAAGGGGTGGTTAACAGGAGTGGGACTTTGCCCCAGACTCTGTGCATCTAGAAAGATAAAGCACATCATGGCATCTCTCTGGGAATCCCATGTGGTGTGTGGGTGGAGGGAAGGCTTGTCCATTCACATGTGCTCTGCTGTTCGTGTCTGGTTGTGACACGTGGGTAAAACCCTTTGTGCCCCGGGTTACTCACCCAGTCATGACACCTGCGCCAGTAGCTGCTATAAAACCAGCGGAGCCATGGAGCCTCATAAAACTATCTGCCTTATTTATTGGGCCAACAAAGCAGCAGTTTCCCAGAGAAGGTGTTCACACTGTAGAAAACAAGGTGGTACCAGCATGAAGGTGACATCATCTCTGCCACTGGGCATAACCACATGCAGCTCCTGAACTCTGCAGGTGAGAATATTCCTGGAGACCTGAGACTACACACCTTCATTAAATATTTTACACAAATATTGACTTCCCCATGCACACAAACCCATGGAAAAGAGTGTTTGTATAGTGAAAGCTGCCACGCTACAAAATTAGTCACACAGTCCCCTAAACATAAGGTTAGTAAATATTTTCTGAAATAATAAACTGGTTTAAGTCCCTGTGGGAAAGAGGCTATCCAGAAATTTGTAAGATGTGCAGAATAGCTGGATACTTTTTATTAGTTTCTTCCCTCTGACTGCATCATCTGGCTGAGGCAACAGCGCAGTTTGCTGACCTGACATTGACAAGGCCATTTCCAGAGAGTCTGCTGCACTTCGAAAAGAAAATGTGCTGTGTAAGATCCTGTTGTAGGAAATCAGTTAGTTCATTTCTCTAGGCATCTTCCAGCATTCTCAGGGTATTAATACAGATACTGAATTTCTCTGTGTTGTGCCATCTGAAACCTAAATGGAGAGGAGTAGCACAAGACACTTGATCTGAGGGCTCAGCTGGCTGTTTTCCCTTAAATACAGAAGATTTTGAAACTGCTTCTGAACTTTTCTCATTTCATCCCCATGCAATGTAGGACAAACGTTCTTCTGCCACCTATGTGGGCATGTAACAAGGAAGGAGGTGGTGGGGAAGAAGCTGGAGAGCAACGGGGAGGTCCCTGAAGCTTTCCTAAGGCTAGACTAGAAAATGATTAGGTGGATTCACCCAGTTCTAGCCGTGATCTTAGAGAGCAGTGAGAGTCTCTTCCTGAGGTAGTTCATGCTCTTGAACGAGCTTCATGCTCTTGCTGGTCAGAGGGGGCTCTCAGTCATGTATTACCCTGTGGGAGCTAGCAGATTTCCATGTTAATCCCGAAGGCAAAAGCAGTAAATCTAAACTGTGTTATCTCTGATGGGGAAACAGCTTCCCAGCTTTGTCATCCTAGTGGTATCAGCTCTGGGAAAAGGAGCTGAGCACTGAAGACAGGACCTGGGACTTGAAGTCCAGCAAGTGCTGGTTTGGGTGTTCTCAGCAACAGATACAGTGCTCGTGCCTGGTAAGGGCTCAGATACAGCATCATTTCTGTGGCAGGAACAACAAGAGAGAATGAGTCAAGGTGAAAGTGACTGAGATTGCAGGGAAAGAGAGGAAGGGAGGGGAAGAGAACAAGTTGAGTAGCATGGGGAAATAGAGGGTCAGGGTGGAGTAAGGAGCTTAAGACTTCCTGATGGTCCCCCAGCCTGGGATTTCCTCTCATTGCACAGCTTAAACCTGTCATATCTGGTTTGTGCAGGGTAGAAGGAGCTGTGAAAGCAGACAATTATGACGAGAGTAAGAAGAAAAATTATTACCAGCTTCCTATTCCACGGGCAAATATTCACTTCCTGCAGACCTGGGAAGAGACACTGCAGTGCTGGGAAAAGGTGCTACAGGTGAGTGTTACTCCAGTGTTTGCTCTGCAGGGCCAAGGAGCAGAACCTTCACAGCAGGCTGGTCCACAGGGTTGTGTGTTGGCACTGCCACCAGATGTGTCACTCCCCGGACCGGGGCCTGCTTCCTTGAGGGGTGTCTGGCTGTTGAGAACTGCTGCGCCGGCAACGGTCCCTGCAGGAGTACCTCAGGTGTGCTGTGCCAGTCACTTGTCTGTGCTACTTTACACAGCAGTGTAGAGATGGAAAGGTGTTCTGGTGTTCTGGACAGGGGCTGTCCAGGCTACTTTAGAGTATGGATGATCTCTGAGTGAAGAAGGCTTCTGTCTGTGTTGCAGCCCGGACAGGTTGTTGGCATTGACATGGAGTGGAAGCCGTCTTTCGGCATGGTTGGGAAGCCCCGTGTCTCCCTCCTTCAGATCGCTCTGAAGGATGAGGTGTTCCTGCTTGACTTGCCACGGCTCCTTGAGCAAGCTGAGACCGAGAGTCAGAAGGAGAAGCTTCCTCAGTTCATCAAGATGCTCTATTCAGATGCAGCCATCACTAAACTAGGTAATACATGTCTCTTCTCCCCAGCTCAGGTCTTTTACAGCTTAGTTGTAGGTAATTCCCAGGTCTCCATGAGGTTACCATTCTCTCAATCCATTTATCATGGAACCAGCTGTTTAGCTCTGGATGCTGCCATGACTGGAAGCAGGTGTAACAGGGAGTGATAGAAATGCCTCCTCATTTCAGGCCAGACTCAAGATTTCTGATTAGCCTCCCACCTCAGACTGGGGATTCTGTTGGTTTGGGTTCCACACCA
The DNA here is from genome assembly GCA_013399135.1 of Heliornis fulica. Classification (NCBI taxonomy): domain Eukaryota; kingdom Metazoa; phylum Chordata; class Aves; order Gruiformes; family Heliornithidae; genus Heliornis; species Heliornis fulica. Next base: position 133,490 of record VXBZ01009399.1, read on the forward strand.
AATCCCAACTGGCAACCAGCCTTAAGACATTGAGGGAAGTCCATCATGCAGAGCTTTGGGACTCACTGGCCCAAAGCTGCTATACGGGACACCAGAGTGCTCTGGCTTAACATACCTGCATTTAGATTCTCTTTGGAGGTTTTAGGCAGTAGTTCAAGCATGTTTTTGTAATGGCCTTTCACTCACCTAGCAGATTTTTAAGTAAGTTGACCATAAACTCAGCATTTTTCATCTACCTCATCTGTCCCAGTCTGGACGTTCAAGAGTATCTCTGAGGAACTGGAGACAGGGGAGACTTCCCTGTTCTCTTGTTCCTTATGCCAAGCATTGGCAGCATCGGCATTGTGAACTAGAAGAAGCTACAGCAATGATTTGAGGTTTCCTACCTGTGTGATTGAAGCTTTTTTTTTTCTGTTTTTCCTCCAGGTTATGGGATGTCAGGAGACCTTAACAGCCTTGCAGCCACATGGTCTGCTTTGAAAGACACAAATGAGCAAGCGCGAGGTGTGGTGGACCTGCTCAGTGTAGACAAACAAGTGAGGATGAACACATGATGATGGGGAAAATCACATCTCCTACATGTGCTTGTAGATGACTGTCATGACTTCACAGCATTACCTTTATGTATCCTGTCCTGGCCACCTGGAGGTGGCTGAATGAGTGAACAGACATTTCCTGCTTGTGGTTTCGAGGGCAGTGTGGTTCTGTAAAGAAAGAGAGAAATATTTAGGTTTTAAACTAAAGATTAGAGCTCGATATACTAATAACATTTTTCATTGCCTTTATGCTATGGAAAAAACAACTGAAATGGAGCCATAGCTTCATTCAGCTAGTGTGATGTTTCTGAGCCAAGTCATACTTGAACTTGATAAAAGAAAATTCTTGTAGAAACTGCTATTCCAAGATGATACAGTGTTGAAGCAGAAATTATGGAGTTAATGGTTTGTAAAGAACTTTCAATGCTTCGGGGGGCGGGGGCTGCCCCTGGATTCAGCACAGGAATTTCTGAAGCACAGCTGTCCCTGGGTTAGCACACAGCTTTCACAGTCTGCAGAGATGTTAAGGACAACATCTTAATGGGTAAGATCTGCAGAGTGCGTTTAAGGCTGTGGGTTGGAGTGAACCCAGATCTGTGGGACTGATAATGTGACTGGGGAAGTGCTGCAGGGTCTGAAGTACCTGCCAATAGCTATTGCCTCAGTTTAATCCAAGAAATAGCAACTGCAGAAAGGCTGCTGCCCGCAGTGTTGCAGGAATACCTTTCTCACTGGAGCCAGGAGGAGAAAGGAGCTGAATTATCACTGCTCTTCTCTTGTTGGGTTGGTGCCCAACAGCCTCCAGCAAGGCTGAGTGCCCTGCAGAGCATCTGAGAAGTCACACTCACAGCCCCACTTCTTGGAGGTGATGCTGTATGAGAATACATTTTTTTCCTTCCCTGGCTATGAAACAGCTTTACTTCCAGCAAGTGTGTTTGTTAAACAAATAACCACACACTGTATATATACCTAGTGCCATCCCAGGCCTTGTCTGAGACAATGGGACTCAGTACACCAGGCAAGAGATAAAAATGATAGTGTTGCTTTGTGGCCCCATCCTCTGGGATAGGAGGTGTCGCACAAGTTGTTTTATAACCATCTGTCATATCTTTTTCTTTCTGTCAGCTGCAGAAGAGTTCCACCGACTGGAAGAAGGGTGGACGGAAGGTCGATGTCCCATCCCCAGAGCAGAACTATGAGGATAGAGGGTTCAGGCAGCCAGAGAAAGGACTCAGCCTCTTGGTGCAACATGTGCTGGGAAAACCTCTAGATAAAACAGAGCAGCTGTCTAACTGGGAGAGACGGCCTCTCCGGGAGGAGCAGATCCTCTACGCAGGTCTGGTCACTGCCTCTGTGGCAAGGTGCTGCAAATTGTTCATCACAGGCTGTGCTTGTCTGTTGTCTGTTGCCAGAAAAATTAAGTAGCAAACAAAGAAAATGGCTTTGCAGATTAGTTTCTGTTCAGAGAAGACAGCACATGTTATGCTTGTCCTTTTGTGGACATGACTTTAATGGCTGAAGTTTAAAATGTCCAGTGATTCACTATTTCCCTTGTGAAAGATTTCCTCTGCTTTGCAGGTTTTGTCCGATGAAACATCTCTGTGGAAACTCCTCTCAGTAACTGAAAGGAAGAAGGTCCACCTCCTTCTGCCTCATTTCACAGCCTTTCTGGGAACTGAGTGCTGTGTTCATTTGTCATAGTGAAGTGCTTGTTAGAGCAGGGTTATTAATGAGTAGGCACAGTGTCAGAGGCTACGGCACAGACTTGGGACTGTGGAGGGACCAGTGGTGTTTATTGCCAATTACCCCAGAGTCAGAAGTCTGGGTCTGAATCCTTTCCTGGGGCATCAAAGGACAGTCTGCTGAAGCGAACCAGCCCTTTGTTAAATTCAGCTATCCTTGAAGCTGATGCAGTTCCCACAAAAGTTAATCACTAGGACTTGTAAAACTGGCTTGGAGACTTAGTTCCCGTTGCAAGGAGCAGAGGTGCACGGCAGTGCGTGTGGGCAGGTGATTGCAAACAACTTGGTTATTACCTGTAAGATATTACATCTAATGGGGAAGTTACCTTCCCATAGCTGAGATGCAGCAATAAATTATGGGCAAGCCGCTGCTCAGTAACAATGGCCTGTAACATGGCTTGGCTGAAGCTATCTTACATGGTGGTTTGAAGAGACAGTACAATTTGCATTACATTAGATTCAGGGATGGCAGAGGGCCTGTTGTTTTGAGAGCTCCTCTGCCTTGGCTATTTGTGATGGTGCATAGGTTACCATGCTTGCTGGATCAGTAGGAGTGCAGGGTATGGCATTAGTAAGTTTGAGCTTCACAGGTTGTTGGTGTTCAGTGGCATTTACAAAGGTGAAGCCTCTTCCTTGCATCAGGAAAGCCTCAGGTTTACCTTGGAATAAGACCCACTGAGGCTCATTTCCCTTATTTTCAGCCTCTGATGCGTACTGTTTGCTGGAGGTTTACGAGAGACTCTGCAAGGATCCAGCAAGCTTTGGTCTGAGTTCAGACCTGACTGCGAGTCCGGTGGGAAAACCAAGCACAAAACCCAGGGCAAAGAAGCGGCTGAGTAAACAAGAAGTACCGTCACCTTCTGGACAGGTTTGTAAACATCTTCAAAGAGCTGCATGTTGCTCAAGACCCCTGCAAATCATATGTTGCCTTGTGCCTCAGTCATACTATTAGCTATGCATGGCATGCCTGTTTGTAGTCTGTTCTCAGGACTATTGCAGCAAACATCTTCCTCGCCCCTCCCCTTTACTGGTTGATGTGCTTTCTCCTCTGCAGGCCTTGGTTCATCTTTCCCTGCAATTTTAGGCTCATTTGTTTTCACAGACTGTTGATGCAGATCTGTGTGGTAGCATCCAGCTCACCTTGCTGATAGAAATGCTCCTTCCACATTTCCTCAGTGGTGTGGGTTTCAATTCTGTGGCCTAGGTGTTGTATCAGTGAGGTTTCAAAGATCTGACTTCCTTACTATTGCTTTTAACTGAGCTTCTGCCCTTGGTTTCACATTGGGAATGCCTCCTTCATTGTATCTGGAGTACGAGTTTGCAAAGTTAAACAATCAGTCAAAAAAGTCTTTCTGCCAGTAGCTTGTCCCCACCTCCCTGCCCACCACCACATACTCCATGACTGGCCCCCCTGCAATGTATAGTGTGATGGAGCCTTCAGACTCCTCTGGCCATAACCTGGAGCTGTATCGCTCTGCTTAAATGTCCTGGAACGTGATTGGTCCCTCTCACTCCTTAATAAAATTTTACATTTGTTTATGTGCCAATGAAAACATTAGCAGAAAACTCGGTTTGTTTATTAACTGAGAAGACTCACTGTGGCTGTGTGTCCTTCTGAGTAGTCTCAAAGTGAATTTAGCTCCTGATGTCAGTGCTATCTTCCATGGTTGAACCAAGATGCTATTGATTATAGCCACTTTCTCAGGATCCTCCTTATCAGTTGTAAATGTACAATATCCCATCAGTCTTAGGCAGTAAAACTCAAAGTTGCTCAGTAGTTTCCCAAGCACTCCATGTTCATAGGAATATTGTATGTTATGGCAGATCTGACTGGCTGCTGCTGCTATGGGAAAACTAAGTACTTCAGGCTTGAATTACCTTGTGATCTCACAGGTCATCTTGTGTGCTGTACAGTCAGATTCAGGAACCAAGAAGTAGTTGATAAAACCTGGACTAGAGGCCAAAAAAGCAGAGTTCTCCCCACTCCGCACCCTGCAGGCACTCCTGCAGGCACTCACTCCTGCAGGCACTCACTCCTGCAGGCATTCTTCCCAGCAGTTCCTGGTCCACTCTCTGAGATGGGGCTAATGACACTATTCTCCTTTGTAAGCTTCTTGCTCTTTACTGGCATGAAACGTGAGAACAAAAAGCTACATATGACATTGCTGGCCGTTGAATAAACACCAGCCAAGAGCCAGCTGCTGCTCCTTTACATCTCTTTGAACAGAAGCAGCAACACAGCATTAGTGCCTGTCAGCTACCTCGACATTGAAGACTCCCTGAACCCCTACCACAGCACTCCGATGTCTCAGGCACTGCTGCATCGACCAAGGTCCTTGCAGGAGCCAGTGACAGTCCAGTCACTGCAGAGCCCAGAGGCCACATGCCAGCTTCTGGGAGGTGCAGCATCACACAGATGGAGCTCTCAGACCTGACCTGACACGGTCAGCCTGGGTGTCCCTGCATAGTGTGCCACAGTGTTTCTGGGCCTGAGCCAGCTCCTGCAGAGCTAACCTGCAACTCTGCAGTAACCTCCTGGTTCCAAGACAGGGCAGCCCTGCATAGCTGGTGGCTGTGTCCTTCACTCATCCCAGCTGATTCCAGTTCCTGGAGGCAAAGCTGGACATTGGAGGTTCCTTAATAACTTCCCTTCTCCATGAATTTAGCTATTGTATTTCTGGAAGCCTCCCAGTGACAAAATCCCCAACTGCAGGAACTCCCCCAGCAGCAGATACTGAAATGAAATAAACACCAGCCAGGCACAGCCTATTTTTAAACTTCCGAGGATAACAAAGCTGACCTGATTGCTTTGTCTACCTGTTTCTCCCTCTCTTTGTCATTGTCCCTTCTCAAATCATAACTTTGGCACATGTATATTAATTGCAGTCTAATTGGATAGGGGAATAATGGTCTTGAAGATGTGTTTCTGTGACTTCATGAAAATGGGAGTCTGTGTAGAGCAGGAAGGGCAGGCTGGCATTTGTCCAGGGAAAGGTGCAGATCCCTGTTTGGGTGACTAGCTGGCCAGGGAGGGAATGGCTAATTCAGAACTGGCCCCATCATGTGCTGCCTCCTGCCCAAGTGTTCAGGGGCCAGTGTAGAAAGGCCATGAAGGAGGAACTAGAGATGTTGCAGAGCACGGGCAAAATTGTAATACAGCAGGGTCTGCCGTGACAGGCGAATGCGGGCAGGTAAAAGGTACAACACAACTGTACTGGGAATCACCCTTCTGTTCTGCTGTCTTTATGGCTCTCTTGTCTTTCTGTAGCAGTGCAGAGGATCCCAAAAGGAGACCTCCTGTCCCTTGGCTCCCATATCCCCGAGGGAGTTCAGCGTGGTCTGTGACAACATGCTGCAAGGCCTCGGGCGTTACCTTCGCTGCCTCGGTGTAGATGTCCGGATGCTGGACAACGAGGATGACCACAGGAAAGCTGCTGAGGTTAGTCCCACAGGCATGTGCATGCTTACAGCTCTCACCTGAGCTGCTTGGAGTATGACAGACTTGCTACACAACATCCTAGCTGGCTGCCACCTTGTGAGATGACTCAAAAGTGATCAGCCACAACTTGCAGTGAAATGGTTGGGAAAGGAAACGTCTCTAGCTTGTATAGGGACAGCGGACATTGATCTGGACTCCCATAACAACTTTGACCCTCTGCCTCTTGGAGGAGAGACACACGCTTCTTCATTTCAGACATATTTCTACTATGCCAGAAATTGAGATATCCAGCCCACACAGTGTGTTGCTATCAAATGTGCACTGGTCACCCGGACTGGTGCACAGGATGTTTCCTCTTCAGATGTCTACTTGGCCTGGATCCTGGGCAGACTTTAACTTCTGCAGAAATAATTAATATCTCATCTCTGCCAAACTTGCACAAGTCATTTAAACAAACCAGTTCTCACTGCCTCCCCCCAGAGCCCTGTCTCCACTGCTCATTCTGATACCTTATCGTGCTACAGACAGGATGTTTTACATTGTTTTCTCTATGGCGACCGGACAAACATCCTTTCACTATCAAAAGCCCTTGGAGTGTTACTGTATTGCAGAGTCTTTGATCTGTGCTTGGATAATCAAAGATAAAAATAGACTCCTCCCACCCTGTTTTATATCTAGCTAGTCCTGATTGAATAAATGTTGAATGTTGACCACTCTGTGCCCAAAATCTTGTAAGTGTTCTTGTGAAAGCCAAGAGAAGGGTTTGGATCCTGGTCGCCAACCACAAAATAGAGTTTGGGTGTTGTCCCAACACAATCACAAACTAGTGTCACCAGGAACATGTAAGTGTGTACAGAGTTAATCTTTGTTCTTCATTAAAGTCATTTCACTCTAGAGATTTATCAGCCATATTACACTTTGTCTGGCATTTGCTTCTTGTTCTCATTTCTCTTGCTTGTTAAAGTGACTTCAAGTATTGGTAGGCAGATGGGCCTTGTCCTTCACCCTCCATTATTTGAGATCATACTTAAAAGCCTGAGAACTTTTTAAGTTGTGCTTGGGCAGCTATGGACTTTTTAATGATTTTATCATTTAGGCTAAGGCATGTGGCAATAATAAGTTTGAGAAATGCCTTTCCCAGGCTAAACTTGAAGTCTACATACATGTGCTGCTTATTATTGTGCTGCTGTTACTGGCTAAATGTTTTATCTTGGACAGCAGATGTCATGGCAGGGTTAACGCGGCGGCAGATCTGCGATCTCGGATCTGCTGGCCTGTGGAGCAGCCCCTCTGACACCGCAGGCCAGCCTCTTCCCATTTGTCCATATGGAGCTGCTGTGAGGTGACAGCAGATTGCATTCTGCATATTTAATAGTGACATTTAATTGGGATTGGACTGGAGAAATGGCTGATTTAAACTCATATGTCATAAATGCAGACCCAGAAAATCTTTAGCAATGGAAAATTAGAAAATTTTATTGGCAATTTATCTGGTTAATTGTGTCCTCATGTTGAAGGCAAAGCACTCACAGTCCATACTTACAGAAACACTTTAGACCCTGTTCATGAGCACCAGGAAGTGTCCAAGTACAGGCATTGAGTCACTTTCCACAGTGTCTCATCCTGTGGGGCAGCAGTAACGTTTTTACCGTGTTACATTTGTGTTCTGGCTGCTGTAGCACAATGCACTGCAATGCAAACTTCTCTTTGCAGAAAAACCTCCCTTTTAGGTCTTTTGGGCCTTCTTGATGGATAACTGGAAGGAGATGAGAAAGTTTCCTTGGGTGTTCTTCTCTTGCCTGCTCTTTTCCAGCATCAGATAGAGCAGTGGGATGCTTCTCATACTAACCTTAAAGGATCGCCTGCCAGCCTGATGTGACTACAGTAGGTATTGCAATGTTGTACTTCAGGAATGGAGCAGAAGCTTATAAGAAAATGTTGGTAGCTTCCTAGGTTAAAATTTCTAGGAAAAGACCTGTTTGAATCTCAGAGCCCCTTCAGTTGAGTTGTGGGTTGTTTTGGTTTATTCTTTCAATGGACTGTGCTCTTGGTCTTCGGAATAATCCCCATCTCTAAGAATAATTTGCATGCTGAGGCAAACCTGATACATTTTGAAGTGTGATAATAACCAGAAGCCTGGTAGAACTGGCTTCCTGAAGCTCCCTTGGTACAGAAGGTTCCCTTGCAAGGTTACACCTACTGTGCTCCCCCAAGACTCCAGGTGAACCAGCAAGTTGGATGGATCTCAGGAGCAAGTTAGACTGATGTGCACCTAGATCTAAATTGCCCTGGACAGGTTTGGAGCCATGGGACATAAAGGGGACTTCTAATACTGCAATGAGCAGAGTACATGTCATGGGGGAATCTAATCTCTGATCTCGTCTCAGCTTTGAAATGTCTTTTTCCATATTTTTGATGTAAACAACATTCTCCAGGTTTGCCAGACTTTTTCCCTCCCTGCCAGTCTGCAGCCTAAATTCACAGAGAACAGATGAAGATAAAGACCTGTTCTACCTTTAAAATAAACTCTTGACTTTTGGTATTTGGTCAGCAGGAGGATAATGTCTTTCATGGGACACCTGATACAACTGGGTCTACGGGGTCAGTAGTTTTGGTCTGGTAATTTAAGGCCACGTTATGAAATCATACAAGAATTCTGTGCCATTTTGTGGTTTTCAGGAAGGCCAAAGAGAAGCCTAGGGTTGAAATCCCAGCAGTACAGCACAGTACAGCACAGTACAGTACAGTACAGCAAGTGCACTGCGGGACTGGACCGAGCGTGTTTGGAGCTATTAAGCTCTTGGTTCGTTGTCTATTCTGAAAGAGTCTGAGATAGGTAGAGGCCTGAAGGTAGAGGCCTTCAGGGTTGGATTGAGGTTCATGCTCCACTCCTCAAGCAGATCCTTGTCTGGAGCTTTTCCAGCACACATCCTGGAGCAGATGCTTTATGTCTGCTCCCTTTTTGTCTGCACTGGGCCCTTGCTGGCCCGGGCTCAGGATCACTGCTCAGGATCACCACCTCTGCCACTGTAAGGGGGTTACAGCTTTTCCTTGGTGTTCCTCCTTGCAAAGGGAGCACTGAAGCTGGCTTTCTCCAAGGACAGGTAGCACTGCCCAAGGTGTATCATGCATGGGCTTGGCAAGTTTTATATTTTAAATTAAAAATCTACAGCCTTGTGCTGCTGTTTCTCAAAACCTTCTTTAGCCTTAATTGAGGATCCCCTAGGTTGTCATGAATTGTTCTGCCACTGGTGCTGACTTCAACATATAGGGCCTCTCTCATCAGCTGTTGCCCTTCCAGGTCTCTCTTGCAATAATTCTTTTGAGTTCATTCATCTCTGCAATGTGAAAGTTGGTTGAACAGACAGGCATGTTAAGAGCTGAACAATAATACCAAGTTATTAGTGCTTTCTGTCCAGAAGGGCCAATCCTTTTCCAGAGGAAGTTGATATTATCTTTTTAATAGATTGTGAAACTGGGGCCAGTGCCCTCTCTGCAGCACTTGGGATGGAGCACAAATCCCTGACACCCACCCCAACATGCTGCTCTGGTCGTTGTTTTCCTTTTATTTGCATCTCCAAGCTCACATCTCCTGGATGGCCCCAGCAGTGCCGTCCGCATTTCTTTCGGAGGAAGGGAAGGAATTGTGCCCTTTTCCCCAGCACTGTGTCCTCGGTGGTGTCAGTCAGATGTGTGCTGTCACATGGCTGTTCTGGCTCTGCGGGCTTCTCCCAGTCCTTGTTCTAGAGGTGGAAAAACATGCTGGAAGAGTTATTGCTTTTCTCCTTCTTATTTGATGTTTTGTGCCTGTCTCTGCAGAGCCATTTAGATAAGGGGATTTATCAAGCTTGAACTAATTAACCCTGGATACAGTAACTTGGATTGGAGTCTGCCAGCTGTGAAGTCCTCACTTACCCTGAAGCACTCTTAGGTCTGAGGCAGTTTCACATCTCTTTTCCCTTGTCCTCAAATAACTGCCGTGAGCTTTTGCTGTTGCCTTACTGTCACTCGCTGCTGTGGCATGAGTGGTTTGTTGGCTGGGCTGCTGAGGAGCCTGGACTGTGCTGAGCAGGACTGTATGCAGCACAGGAGACTCTGCAGCCACTTCAAGGTTCCTGTTCTTGGAGATTTTATTCCTTTATAGACAGAGGGTTGATTTTGAAAGAAATCTTGTAATTTTGCCTGTAGGAAGATGCTTTAGAGGCTCTTACCAATCACTTTATCAGTGTAGACCCATCAGCCAAAGAGTGACTCCACAAAAACCACGGGGAAGCAACTGCCTGAAAGGTCAAAATAGAAAAGAACTGGCTGCTTAGTTGACTGCACAGGTACTTTTTGCCTTCAGAGGCTTCTCCCCCTTACATCATGCTGCCGTAGGTCCAGTGGGTCTTGGGAGAAGAGCTATCCAAGAGAGAGCTTGAAAATCTTGTTTTGTTTTTGTTGATGTTCCCTGACTGTGCTTGGTGGTGTCAGACTGTCTGGGAAGCACAGCAGGACTCTGATCCCAAATGTGTCCTCCTGCCAGGGTTTAAGAGTGATCCAGAGAGAGCTTCTGAACCTCTGATCCAGAAGAGAGACCTCCCCAACACACATCTGGAAACACTAACAAATGTGAGGGATTCCAGCAGAACCCAAGCCAGGGAAGAGGAGTAACCCTGTGCCTACCTCCAAGTGCCAATCCCTTGTCAGCACTAGCTGAAGTGCTGGTTCACATGAGAATCCTTCTACTGCCACAAAACTATTTCTGTCCCGCAGGAGAAGGGCTCGAGGCAGTGGGGGAGGTTATATGTCATTTAATCATAGAAAGATCAGTCACACTTTCATCCCTGTGAAGGCAGTTCCAGATTCAGTATCTCCTTTTGGCACCAAACCATTTGAATGTGTCTCTTACTCTGCTGCAAGGGTCAGAAGTCGGGTAACAAGTCCCCTGATAATTCAGTGCAGACCTTACCCTTGACAGACCCCCGACAGAAGTGGACGATTGCAAGTCAGGGCTGATAAACTGATACAGAGACATTCTCTGCAGCCTGGAAAGGGTGTGTGATTTCCACCTATCTGCTCTGGGGCTGCTGGGAGTGAGTGGAGTGAATGTTCCATTATGCCTGTGGAGTTTGCAGATGTATTTAACTACCTTTCTTTTCTGGAATTATCCACATAGGTTATTTTTTCCTTTCTCCCCTGTGCACTGCTATGCAAGAAGAGATACTTGCTTCTTCATGAACCAGACTGGAGAAATAGAAATAGAATGGGTTGGGGGGGGGAATAAAGTAGAAGTGTTCTCTATAGGATTATTTCAAGGTAGATTTGTTCCCTGGGCCATCTGCAGTGCAGATGCACGAGTAGCTTGTTCCAGCAGACGTGAGGCCAGGTGGGTGTTGGCAGAGAGGGGACGTGGAGTGAGTGAGTGATACCTTGAGTTGCTGTTTCTGTCAAAAGCATATTGTTGAACCAGACCCAGGTACTCTTCTTAGCCTCGTGAATGTCAACATTGGAGAGAAAGATTTGGTATCTCCAGTTCATGTTCATGCTGCTTGGTCTGAAGGAAGGAATCCAGTGCAATTCAGCCCATGTTCATTGTGATTTTTACTCTTGTTCCAGATTGCCCGACAGGAAGGAAGGGTCATTTTAACCTCTGGACTCCCCTATCAGACTGTAAGTGTTCAGAGCTTCTGGCATTTTTCTGGCGTTGTATCCCTGCGTGGTCTGGGATGTACAGTGTGGAGAAAAGGAAAAGTCAGATGTGAATGCAACAGCTGGCTTGGCTTTTTCCTGTTTTCTGCACTAAAAGCTACATTAAGAGTCTTGAGAGGTTTGCTGTTCTGAATGACCAAAGCTTAGGGTGATTTTTTTTTCATGCTCAGCCCTGCATCGTGGGGAGAGAGATTGCTCTCCATTGGGGGCGGGGGTGGAAATCAAGCCAAGCAGTGCAGAACAAAGTGTTTCTGTTTGGCCTGACTGGCAGGTGAAAGGCAGTTCAATTCCCATGCTTTTTATCACAAAGATTCTTGCTTGCTGACTGGCTCCACACTGATGTAGTTCCAATACTTCAAGACATTTCTTCAGGCTTTGAGAGGAGAGAATGGAAGCCACCAAGCATGGGGCTCGGTGGAAGCTGTAGAGGTTTTGTGTTCGTATAGATACACAAAATGCCCAAAGCAAATCCCAGATGATCAGAGCCCTTCATGAGACACACCAGAACAGAGAGTTGGTGGGAATAGGCTGAATCTGTCAAGTCAGTGGTTGCAGTGGTATGATGCCTGCTGCGGGTCCTTCACACTTTGTTACTGGCCAAAAATTCATTTGGAAGAGTGAAACGATTCTGGATCTCACACATGAGCCAGAGCACAGGACATCTTTGTTACAAGCTGTCAATATAGAAACTCCCAACTACTCCAGTAGATCCTTGGAGTATTTGCAGAATGTACGTTGCTCATTTCCTATGTAATAGCTGAACATTGAAGAAAACTACCCCCCTCGTGGGACACTGAGGCAAGTGGAGCTGTGTGACACTACAGGTTCCTTACCCACACCGTGGCTCCCTGAGCCTGCACTTGATGTAGTAGGCAATTCAGCATCCAGCATAATCTTATTTGGCAAAGCTTTAACTTCAAAGTACTGTGTAGGAATTGCAAAAGGAAAATAACTGCTTCCCAGTGTATGATACTGTCCTGGGAAATGTCTGGTTCCCTTTGTTCCTTTGCCTTTTTATGCTCTACACAGGACAGGATGTCTCTACCAGCATCTTTTACTTGCCTGTAGCTGGTCCCACCTCACCATAAGTACTCATCATGCTCATAAAGATGTGTCTGGAACTTCCCAGTGCTTGTTCCCAGATAGAGACTTCTCTGCTGAATGTGGAACAAACACCAAGGGACTGTCCACATCAACCACCTCAAACCTCTGGGGAGACTGTATAAACCAGAGGGGTTGAAGAGGTAGCACTCTCCTTGGACATCATCTTCATCATTGTGCTGTGCATGATCTGGCCAGGTTTCAGGTGAAAGCTGTGGTTAAATTTGGTTTCCTCTTGCTACCGTGCACCCCCAAATTGTAAGTTCAGGGGGACCTGGGTAATCCTGGTGCATGTACATATAAAACACTGCAGCACATCTGTAGCCTCAGAGCTATCACAGCACTGGCTAACAGTTAAATTTCCAATTGTGTTTGTTTACATCAAAATTTAGGGTGTAAACACATAGTAAGTCCAAATATTCTTTGTGATTTAAGACCAAACAAAGTGTATTAGGAAAAAAACCCTCAGCTGGTGACTCACAGAGTGCCTCATTTACTGTCTTCTTGGTTTGCGACTTGTCTTTTGCAGCTGCAGTCCCAGGTAGCAGAAGGAATGTGTTTCTCCGTGAACTGCTCAGAAAAGGCAAAAGAACAGGCCCTGCAGGTTCTGAAGCACTTCAATGTTCAAGTATCCCTGGCAGATATCTTCAGCCGCTGCCAGGTAGGACAAGGCTTGTTTGAGTTACAGCCCATGCTTGCCTGCCGTCTCATGCACGGCAGGCATTGCTTCAGCTTTTTGGGTCTGCCTTAATGTCTTGTACTTGGTTCCCAAGGTTTGTACTTGAACTTTGGCATAATCTTGCCAAGCTGTGAGGAGTTTTGAGTGTGCTAACACCCGTCAGAAGCGTGGATGACTAAGAGGAGCACAGGCACTGCATCTGCAGCTTGCTAGAAGCTCTGCTGTTTTTCTGATTTTTGGTCCTTGGCATGTGTTTTGGCATTGACGATCACGGTTGTTATACTCTCTTTGTTGCTGTGTTCTCTGTCTAGGACACATGCTGTTTTAATTATAAACCATGTTTAATTATGGCTCTGTGATTCTGATAACACTTAATTACTTTAATAAGAGGATTTTTTTAGGACTTTTTTTTTTTTCAGAAGCTATTAGGTTAATTCATGTCCATGCTAGTTGATGACTCCAGATTGTATTTGGCACTGGATATCTGAGGATTGTTTTTTAAGAAGAATTTTTAATTGTGTTAGTTCAAATCTCCATCTCTTCCCGTTTCCCTCTTGTATTTGTTACAGTAACACGCTGAAACCTATCCCTTCAAAAACTGTAATGTAAACCAACCTGCAACTGCGACATCTCTCATCTTATCAGTGTTTAAAGAGAGAAAAAGAAGAAACGGCAAATCTGGCTAGAAAAGGCCCTTTCCTTAGCAGTAAACAAGGCAGCTGAGCGCTTCAGTGGAGTCTGGCTCAGTGCCTTTTGGTCAAGCTTGCGGGGTCTCCTGGCCTGGTGAAACTTCATATGGGTGTTGGAGGAGTAGCAACAACTTCAGCACAAACATGCCAGAGAGTGTTTTCTAGTCCTCTGCTTATATCTGATGTCTGTTGTTGAAACTGTATCTGTAACGTAGAAAATGAGAGTTGTCCAGCTGTGCAGGTTGTCTGTGAGAGGAGGATGACGTAACACCATGCAGATTGGATCCACATAATATGGGTTGATCTCACTTCAGGGTGAATGTGTGTATTCAGATATTCAGATACTGCATTCAGTCTCGTGGTTTTATTGCTCCAAGACCAGATTGCAGTTGTTATATTGTGGCACACGGGCATCTTTGCTGTTTACAAAAAAAGCAAACTTGTATATTCTCCAATCCCTGAATTCCTACAAAATAGCAGCATTCTTCCTGATGGTTGTGGAAATACCAAAAGAATAAGCACACACACAACAAACACCTCATCCTGCAGTGATAGCTGTAATAAATGCAGAAGACTGCAGCGTGTGATATAAAACTGACCCCTTGTCCATGATCTGGAGTCTGGAACTGTTTAGTTGCCCACCCTTTTAGTATGTGCTGCCTTAGTTTACAGTATAAATAGGGGTAATCAATCTGGCTAGGAATATATACGAAGTGTTGTCTCCCTTCCAGGAGACATGCATCCTCTGTGAGCTCTGGGGGTAGAACAGCTGCATGTTTTACACGGCTCGGCATGGGAGGATGCTGGATTTGTCAAACTGTGCTGCGCTCTGAACCGTATATTTACCTACATTTAAGTCTGGCTTTTTGGAGCTGATTTTGTTCAGCTGTCCTCCACAGACTGTACAAGTTTTGCTGTAGCTCTGGAGGAGAATCTGAGCTTTTACAGCCGGCAGGAGTGCTGGCACGGCAGCGCTCAGCACGTTTGTGTGCGACGGGGAGGGCCACAGGCAGCGGCTGGGCTGCGTTGCGCTGCGTGTGTGCAGAGGGCAGTGGATGCCCGTGTGAAAAATGACAAATTTCTGCTTTTGCAGGGGTGTTCTGGGGCCACTGCACCCGTGAGAGACTTCAGTGCTTCATTTGCAAGTTCTCTCCAAAACATCCCAATTCTCTGTAAACCTAATTGGGCTTAATTAGGCCTGAAACTGCTGAGCTGTGCCTTCCATACTGCCTGTTCTGGTCTTTAACTGGGTTACAGACCTCAGGGTTTGCCAACTGCTTTGAGGTCTGCCACCTTCTTGCAGAAATGTGTCCTGCTGGTGGGGGAGCAGGGCTGTGAGCTCTTCCTGGACAGGGGAGTGCTGATGGAGTGCCGGCTGGGGACCAGAAACACCCAAGCACTGCCATGTACGTGCCAAGCAGGAGGAGGAGGCCAGGTAACACTCATTTATAACCCTGGCCGCTCTCCTTCCTCACTCCATGGAGCTTGGCTGGACAGTGTGTGAGCCACAGGCCCAGCAGTGAAGGACATCCCTGCTGTGCTTGCCAGAGCGCTGGAGATGGGTTATCGGTGGCGATCGTTCATTGTAGATAAGCGTTGTCTGTGTGTCACAGGAAGCAATGTGGCATCCTGCCTGACTCTCTGTCTCATGGAGCAAGAGCTTGTTTTGTCTCTGGGGCTTCTGTTCTGTAAATGATTGGAGTCAATATGTCAGCAGATATTGTTGCTGTAACAATTAATGCGTGTAGTGCAGAGCACACTGTAAAAGGTCCCAATTCAATGTCATATCCAAGATTGCTGTAAAATATGTTTCCTCAGCAGGGATGGATGGTCTCTCTTTTGCAGATATAAAGAATGGGCTTGCTTTGTAACCCTGCCAAAATACTGCCTTTTTCTGTTAAAACAATGGCAAACAGCAGTTACCTCTGTCTGACTTAGAACAGCAAGCACACAGAGAATGTCACCCATGGGCTTCTCAGTGTTACAGCTTTCAGTTGTGCTGTGCTTCGAGGTGATGCTCTGGTTCAAGGCTCCAGAGATGGTGACTGCTGCTGGCCACTGGTTGTGGCCCACCAAGTCTTGTCTGCTCATTGAATATGTCTCTCAGGAGCTGCATCTTAAGGGACTCCGTGATAATCATGGATAAGTTTTAGCCAGATGTGGTGTTGCCTTTGGTGAGGAACATTTTAGAGTGGACTAAGTGAAAACAAGATGAATTCTGTCTTCTGGTAACATGCAACATGGGACATGTATGCCTGCTTTGACACCTGGGTGTGGCCTTCTAGGGCAGCAGTAGGGCACAACCTCCGTTCCAGTCTCATCAAGAAACACTTGAAAACTGATGTGTTTTGGCAGGTTACCTTGATCATAGTATCACAGACTGTGTGAGGTTAAAAGGGACCTTCAAAAGCCACCTAGTCCCACCCCCTGCAGTGAGCAGAGACACCTTGAACTAGGTAAGGTCGCTCACAGCTTCATCCACCCTGACCTTGAATGTCTCCAGGGATGGAGCCTCCACCACCTCTCTGGGCAACCCATGTCAGTGTCTCACCACTCAGAGGGAAGAACTTCCTCCCAATGTCTCATCTAACCCTGCCCTGCTCTAGTTTAAACCATTGTCCCTCATCCTATCGCTCCATGTCCTTACAAACAGTCCTGCCCAGCTTTCCTGTAGGTCCCTTCAGGGGCTGGAAGAGGCTCGGAGGTCTCCCCCAGCCTTCTCTTCTCCAGGTTAACCAGCCCAGCTCTCTCAGCCTGGCTTCATAGGAGAGGTGCCCCGGCCCTCAGATCATCCTCATGGCCTCCTCTGGACCTGCTCCAAGAGGTCCATGTCCTTCTTGTGCTGAGGGCTCCAGAGCTGGATGCAGCACTGCAGGGGGGTCTCACCAGAGTAGAGCAGAGGGGACAATCCCCTCTCCTGATCTGCTGGCCACAATCCTGGTGATGCAGCCCAGGATGCCACTGGCCACCTGGGCTTCGAGTGCCTGTTGGCTCCTCTCCAGTGTTTCATTGATGACTGACATGGCTTTTTCCACCTTACTTTCCTGTGCTATCTGATTGAAGATCCATCTGGAGCAGGAGTAGAGGGCATGTACTGACCTGGCAATGCCTCTTCACCTGCTGCTCATTTTCTTGGAGAGCCTGAGGTACCCAGGATGTTTTGCTGCCTGTGGCCATGGTACAGTGTCTGGCTGAGCCAACTGTGCCACTGAGCAGACAGTTGTGTTGAAGAAGATAAATTCAGGAGAGGGGCTGGCTGCAAGTGATGCCGCTGTGCACGGCACCGACGGGTGACATTACAGTGTCAGTGGTGATAACCCCAGGAGATAAACAGTGCAAGTTGTTAGATTTAAATCTTTATATCACAAGTGTTTGTCACAACAGTTTGAAGGGAAAGCACTATGTGCAGTGCTGTACAGGACTGCCCATTAGTTACTCCTGTTGCAGAAGAACACTGTTGTTAAAGGTTATAACTCTGCTGTGAAACCTCTGCTGCTCGGGGGCTCTGCAGACAGATCTGGAGCCACGAGGGCTTGTCCATCCTCAGAAAATCGGGATTGTGCTTTACTTGAAAGCCCAACTGCTGCTGGGCTCAACTTGGAGTCCAAAGCTTTGCTTTCATACAAGGGGGAGCAGGCTGGGGGCCTGGGTCCTGCCGTGTGGCTGTGCCCTTCCTCGCCTCCTTCGGGCCTCTCTTTCCTTTCCCACCCTCCATTTGACTTGACCCTTTAGCCTTTAAACTGTCCCGGGCAGGGACCCGGGTTGAACAGTGTGTAACACAACGGGAGGCTGATCCCAGGTGAGGTTTCAAGGCTTTCCCTTGAAATGATCACAATTATATCCCCTGCAAAAATAAATGTGCACAGAAAGAAAAAAATCTCAGGCTCCATCTGCAGTTTCTGCAACTGCAGAGCCCTGCATTTATTATAGGATTATCTGCACATTCAAATACGTTGTCTCTTTCACTTCACTGAATGCTCTGATCCTAAATAAGCAAATTACATCACCTATTCTGATGTCCTGTTTAACTTATGACCTCAGCCTGAGCGCTGCAGGATGTGAGAGATAGCTGCTTTATTTCATTGTCTGGAGATCTGGTATCTTCCCCCCCACCCCCCTTCCCTGCTCTTTCAGTTTCAAAGCTGCTCACCCCAGCCTTTTAGAAAGGTGTTAGCATGGGATTAGGGGTAGGCGGGGAAGAGGGGGAAGGAAGAGAGGAAACCACCTTTTTTTTTTTTTAAATTAGGTGCAAAAGTGTTCTAACAGTTGTAGCAAATGTTTCTGGGTTTTTTGTGGTTAAGGTAACGAATTTCATTGCTGCAAAGCTCATCATGTGCGAGCCGGTTTACACAGAGGGAGCCCAGTATGGAGCAATCCATTTAGCAGGGACAAAGAAAAAGGCCTTATGATTAGATGAAAACCCCTGTGCTTGGGGCACTTTGCGAGAACCTTTGAAGCCAGCCTGGGAACTCTGGCAATATTAGTCGATAATTAGTAATATAGATCCCTCAAGCTGTCGTCTAGGTTGAAAATGTGCATGTCTCTCATGAGCCTCTGTCACACCAATCTGATCAGCAGGCTTTTTTGTTCCTTTTATGTGGGTTGCTCTGTCGGTCCAGATGATGATGAGAACTGCCAGACATCATCTTTCTCACTAACTTGTGAGCCAAGCAGCTATCTCCCTGCTCTAGCGTGTCATGGAAGTGGGACCGGGGCAGTTTTGTTTTGTGGTCACCTTTCCTGGCCTGAGCAACAGTCATTTTATTCTTTTAACTGAGCAGCTGTCCTTCCCCACACACAGTGAGAAGCCAGTAGAGCTTCAAGGGTACGTATTTTGCAGAGTGCCTCCTCCCCAGCAGACAGCGAGGGATTTGTCTTACGACCAAAAGTATCTGAAACTCAAAGGGTGCTGAGGCATCATCAAAGAATCCTGAAAATGTCAGCTCTCAAAGCCCACCTTTTGGCTTTTGAGATGCCTTCCAGTGATGTAACATCATGTCCCTAGTTTCTTCCTCGCAGCCCTGAAATCTCTTTGGAAAAGGCTGTGTCACCGTCTCAATGACGAATTAAGAAGGGTCATGTGCACTGGATTTTGTCCACTCGGGAATGCTGAGAGAGAGAGAGTATCATTTTGAAACCCTCTGTGGTTTAATAAAAGGTTCATCCATAGGATGCAATTTGTCAGCGCCTACAGGTCAGGAAAACCTGTGATTAAGAGCATCTGTGGTTTCCCAGATGTGCGAGTGAGCTGCTTGCTCCTCACCAGCCCTGAACCCAAACCGAGAGCACAGCCAGTGCCTACCCACTCCGTGGGCTGTGATTTCTTGCTTCAGAGTGCGATTGTTCAACACAAAGGGTAAGGCCCTCTTAATCTTTTTGTTTATCCTGGGCTTGGCAATTTAGATGTAATCTGCAACTTGTGCTTCAGACTCCGGCCAGGAAGCACAGCCGGTATTGTCCTGGCCCTGCAGAGCTGCTGAGGGAGCGCAGTGACCTCAGAAGGTCCTTGTCCGGGGACCGTCTGAATGCGAGCGCTCAGTCGTGAGTGCCCCTAGCCCCGGGCAGCAGCTTCACTCACAGAGATGTCGCTCGTTTTACTTGCAGTGCCCCTACACAACCGTCCTGAAGCAGCACCCGGGTTTGCCATCGTTTGTCGTGGCGCATCGCGCCCCTTTTGAGTCTCCGGCTGAGGTTTCTCTGTGCTGATCCGTAGGGCTCTTCTCAGCCCGGTGAGCCCCGGGGCCGTGCTGAAGCAGTGTGCCAAGCCCGGGTGCGATCCCACGGGAGCACGGGGAGCCCCATCCCACGGGCATGGGGCAGGGGGTGGGCAGCGTGCTGGGGCTCTGCGGCCCCACCACCGGCCGTAGAGCGCCGGTCCCATCACCCCCCTGGCCTGGGACGTGCTTAGCCCTGCATTGCCGTCCATGCAAAGCTCAGACACCCCCCAAAAAAAAGGGCTCAACTGGCCCTAATTCTCACCAGCGCGCCCGGACAGCGCTGCCTGGTTCCCACAGACTGTACACTTCCCTGCCAAGATTTCAGTATCTTCAGAAATTCAGTGGAGCATGAAGGTCACAGCAAGGGAAGAATGACAGCCTGAGACTTTTTTTCCCCCTTTCAGCAGCTCGGAGCAGACTGTTGTCTCTCCTGCATGTTGACTGTTTTCATAGGGTTAGTGTGAAGTTTATGTTTTACACAGACCAGTGGAAGTCAGATATGGGAATGCAGCAGATCAGCTGTGTTTCTTCAAGGAAGACGGTCTCATGTTGCAGACTTTCTTTCTCAATGCCTGCAGAAGCTCGATTTCCAGTGAAATTTCCTTTACAGATCTTTGTCTTCGGGTTCTTTCTGTGGATGTATGTGAGACGCTGTACCCAAGGTTTCAGTTTGTATATTTATTTCCTTGCTCTTACTTTCACTTGCAAAGTTGCAAACGAATATCAAACTGCAGGGGGGGTGAGGGGTGGTGAAGGAGGGGGGAAAGGCTGTGAATTTTTCACGGTGTTATGCATTACAGTACTCAAAATGATGATGCCAGATTAGCTATTAGAGGCCAAACCTCAGTGGACTGCAAATTTTTTTTTTCCAGGAAATCATCCTTTTTCCTGGGAACTGTTTTTGTTCTCCTGCAAGAAAGGTATCAGTGTGGGTATTTTTTTTTTCCTAGAGGGCAACACTAGCTGGAAAAATGCTGGTTTTAGCCAGTGGAAACGGCTCGAGCAAACAACGATTGGCAGTGAAAACAGCACTTGTATTTAGACTAGCAGAGAAAAGACGACACAGTGTAGAGCAGAGTAAATGTCCTTTTATACAGTTCTGTACAAGGCTTTTTCTTCCTCTCATGGGCTTGAAGAGATCGTGAAGTGCTTTGGTCAGCAGCGATGCTGGTGCACTGGGAGAAAGTAATGAAAGGTCAGTGGGTGACAGTGATGGAGAGACTGTAAGGAGAGCGAAGAACTCTCTGGAGAAGGCAGTGACACAGCTATAACTCCCCTGTGTCCTAAAGAAACTGTCCCCATGTTTTCTCTCAAATGTCATGAGAAAACAAGAGATTTGTAGGCAATTTAAGTTCTGTTGGTTTCCAGTCCCCTGTGCCTCTGGAGGTCAGGGTTCAGTGTATTGACTGTGTCAAGAAGTCAAAATTCCCATGTTTTATACACTGTGGAGTTTCTCCTCCTTTTTGGCATTGGTGCCCTTCTAATGCTCTTTGCATGTCATGGTGAGGATGGGATGCCCAACTCTTGGCGTTTGAGCGGCTGTATATTTATACTGTAGGTTCTCAGGATGGTAATCCTGCACTTAAACCAGCAGTAGAATCAGTGGGTCTCGTTACTTGAGAGTCCTTGAACATTAGATGTTAAATAATGTCAAAGTTCTTGTTTTCCCAGAGGGATGACCAGCTTTGTTAGTAGATCAGGTGAAGTGAATTGGTTTGAAGCCATCCAGAAGGCCTCCAGGTCTTTATTTTCCCTTGACAGACCAAGGCAATTGCAGTGTTGGACAGGAGCCTTTCTTCCCAACACTTTGGTGTGGGCTGTCTTATAGCACAAGCAATGTTTTCTCCGTTCCTGTTGAGAATCCTGCACAAAATCCTTGTCCTGTTGTTGCAAATGCAATTAAATCCTGCTACGTGCTTCATGGGGAATGAGCAGTTTTGCAGTCACCCAAGATTTGCAGTGTTTGCCTGGGGCAGCTCTGAATACCAGCAGCAGACCTTTGTTCCTGCAGAAGAATGTGTCATCTCTAGGCATTTTTGATGCTTTTGTTTGAGTCAGCATTATAGACTGAGATACACATACTTGGCTTCGTTGTAGAATTTGCCAGATCTGTAATTGCTCGACAGCATTTCTCTGAAGACCTTTAGGCATTAAACTGTGTAACTTCCTGTTGGCATAAAATGAACCATATCTGCTATTCTTAGTATTTGTATGAGATGGCACCATATATCTGTGGGTGCCTGTGGGATATCATAAACAATTTTCTTCTTCTTCTGCTCTTGCAAAAGCATTTTCAGCTAGAAGCAGCTGATGACAGAGCAACATCTGTCTGTGGGGTTTGGGCTTGTCAGGAAGACCTTGTGCATGTGGTCTGAAGTACTTCCTCAGTGCATGAAGAGATGGTTTTGTGTTAGTGTAAACCCTTCCACCCAGGGATCACGCAGGGTTTCAGAAAGAGAGGCAGGTGTCCAGCAGGATCCTGGTGGAACCTGAAAAGAGAAACAGAAAGCGTTTAAATGAGTTTCTCAAATCATACTTTGTGTCAGTCTTGAAGATGATAATAATTTGCAGTTATCACCTTGATATATATCCTATATATCCTTGATATCACCTATTGTGTGCTGTAAAGCACAGGGCTTTGCTGAGCTAGGCATGGATGATTCCATTAAGTCACTTATAAGAGGCTCAGGATATATTTTTCTTTCGCACCCCCCAAGAAGGCAGCAGAAATCCCTTGGAAATGGGAAGGTTTTTATAGCAAGCTTACTTAAGAGTGTACTAATCTGTAGCAAAGTCTCCCAATGGAGACTTTTTATTTTCTTCCAGAAGGCAGCCCAGTGCCTTCCAGTTTCCTGACACCAGGAGCAGTAATTAGAGAGAATGACAATGCAGGAGTTTTGGCAAATGTGGAATACGTGACATTCAGGGCATGCTTCCTGTGAATCTTTAGGTTTTCTCTGGACTAGTGGATTTAAATGATTTACCTGTCTTATTTCAAGAAACTGAGTTAATCATCCTTTTATTCAGGGAAGTGCTGGGAGATGTCTGCTTTCCTCTCATCCCCAGTATCTTCTCTGTTCCCAGCACCTTGGCCTTTCTCTTGGTGATTCCTGGGGCAGCTGCTCCTACTGAGACGTTTTAGTGAAGAGAGAGTGTATTGTATGTTTAAGGTGAGCACAACCAGGTTCCTTTTCCTAAGCACACTTTCTAGTGGCTGGGGTTACGACCAAGTGACCTCAGCCCAAGGCTGTCTCACAGCACAGAGTGTGTCCCAGCATCCTTTGTCCCCTACACTCTTGTCTGTGCCTCGTGTTTGCAGCTCACGCTTGGGGAGGGGGCACATGGGGAGCCAGATGTTGAGGCTGATGCAGCTGAAATGGGAGTTCCTACTTGCAGCTGGATCAGTTCTTTGTAGGCACAAGGGACTACAGGAGAGAGTTATGTCTGGGGTGTACCAATGGCAGAGACCACTCCACCGCTGACAGCCCTGTCCTGGGGCATGTCAACGAGTATGGATGTCCTGCAGAGCTGTGGGCAGGCCACAAACCTCTGCAGCTGTTAGGGCTTTAATTTGGCTGTCTAATTCCATGGGCTTGAAAGAAGGGGAGATGAGTGAGCTGGGTCCTGCAGAAGGAAATGAGCTGGTGGTTGGGGAGAGGGAAGTTGGTGACAGAGGAGTCAGAGATGAACACAGCTCCATATAAACAAGGTCATGTGAATGCCTGTTTGATGACAGGATGGAGTGATCGATGTGCACGGATAGTAGGTCACTTGGGAGTCAGCCTGAAAGCTGAAACTTCTCAAAATGTGTGGGACATCGTGGAAAAGAAAGTCAAAAAGACATCAAAGTAAAGCCAGAGAGCTTCTTGCACACCAGCTTCCCTTGCAGCCCTGGACTGACTTGCACACTCCAGTCCCTGACTGTGTGAACCAGTTGGGCACAGAAAGGGTGTTTGCGCTTCCCTCTGCGCAGACACCGGCTGAGCCGAGGGACTGAGCCTTCACTCCCAGGAGTAAACCCATCACGCAGCAGGGACCAGCCCTGAGGAGCCATGGCTCTGGCTGCCTTCTGCATCGGGCCATTCCTCCCTGAGCAGGGCCTTCCCGGGATCAGCAGCATTTAGTGGCATTTACTGGAGGGCTCAGATTACCCCAGTGAAAATAATCGGTTATGCAAAGTTACGCTGTTTAGATTGGGTTTCTTCTGTGTGGCCAGTGAGGTGTGAAAGTCAATCTGCTCTGCAAAGCCTGAGGGCATTTTCTCTGTGCTGACTTGATATGATAGCTTTGGGGTTCGGCTTTCAGGGGAAAACCAGCCCTGGGCTCAGTTCAAAGGGACACAAACCACAGGTGGTCGAAGTGGGATGGGGCTCCTGAGCAGCACATTGCTCCTAAATCCGGCTGCCCGAGTCTGCCCTGGCCAAGCTGAGAGCAGGGGGTGGGTTTGGGTGGTGCTGGGGTTGCAGAGCCCTTAGAGCCCCAGCCAGGGGAAGGCTGCTGAGGGCACGCCATGGCTTCTGACTAAATCTCATTGTCCCTGGTTTTATCACATCCTTCTCTTTGTGGGTTCATCACCATAGTCCATGAAATAAACAAGAGTAAGTAGTAAATTCTCATCGTTAGAAGGACTTGCCATAGCAGGAGTAGTTTTTCATGATACCCATCTTACACTTTTTTCCATGATCATCTTTCTTTGCTGCCAGGCAGAATCTCAGATTCAGAGTTTCAGTGCAGCAAAGTGCGGGTTGACCAACAGTCCTCCTGATCCCTGCCTGCCAGCGGTGGTTCCCATGTCATTCCTGCATGGAGACACATGGGCTCACTCCCAGTTTGAGCTGGCATGTGGGCCAGTAGAACTTCTTCACGATGAGGGTGTCAGAGCACAGGAACAGGCTGCCAGGGGGGTTGTGGAGTCTCCTTCTCTGGAGACATTCAAGACCCATCTGGACACCGACCTGTGCGACCTGCTCTAGGGAGCCTGCTCTGGCAGGGGGTTGGACTCGATGATCTCTCAAGATCCCTTCCAACCCCTACAATCCTGTGATAGTCTTGATAGTCTTGTACTAGGGGTGACCAAGGGGCTCAGGCTGAAACCCTGAACGGATGTGTCAGCGTGTCACTTGGCTGCCTGTCTGTAAGGTCACAGCAGTGGCACATAGCAGCCATCATAAGGCGCTTGCTGGCTGCTGGTCCACGTTTATAAGCACTGGAGCATCCTAAATTAACGAGCATGAGGGATGGTCCAAGTGCTGCTGTCTTGGCCAGGTAATCCATGAAAAGCAGCGTGTTTAAATGAGCGTCAGTTTATGCCGTTGCCGACCTGTGACTTACCGCAGTATCATTCATATTCAGCTTCAGTGCCAGAAACAATACTCGGCTGCTTTCTTACTTCTTAATGAAAAATACCTCTTTAGGGTTTCTTTGAAGTCCCCACCCCTGCAAATCCACGCTATATTGTCATCATTGTTACTGTTAACAGCCCCTGCCAGTATGGGGACCCTTTCCTGACAGATATCTCCGCGGGCGCTTTGTCCCACGCTGCAATTCAGCCCGATCCTCCAGACAGTTGGAAATGGCTAATGACGGCCCTCCCGGGGGATTGCTGCCAGCCCTCAAAGACCTCCCAGGTTTAGAAGTGGCAGGGTGTCCTTTTCCTGGGGCCAGCCGCAGGAAGAATGCACAGTCAGATTCTCCTACCTAAGCTGCATCAGCCTGGTTATTTTTTCAGTTGCAAAGGCTCATCCATGCGTATGTAGCCGGTTGCTTAGCAGAAAAGAGATAGCTGTGTCAGTAGAGGACATGGAACCAATGGGGGAGAAAGGTTAGGTGGAAAGTCTCCCTGCTAGTTTTTTAGGTATTATTGCATTTTAATGTTGAACATGCCCTTTTTGCATGTTGCAGTAAAGTATAAAAGGCTTTGAATGCTTAAGCCAGTGCCTGGACCAGAGGCACAGAGGGATTCATTCTGCCCCAGCGTGGGGAGGTGGTGCGGGGATCTTTCGAGGATACAAATAGGGTGGTGAATGACGTCTAAATGAGCTGGGCTCCTTCATGCTGTTTCAGAGGAACGGCAGAAAAACACTTGAGGCTCACTGAAGATCTGTTGGAAATGGGACTCTGACACTTATGCTGTGACTTCATGTGATTTCACGAGAGTTTTAGGTCAGTGTAGGTGGATGCTGGGTGCTGGGTGAAGCCATTCCTCTCCTCTCCCCTCCCCCTGCCCCCTTGTCCCAACACAAGTGCTTGTTTAGCTGCAGGGTCACTGGATCAGGGAACTGATCCCAGTTGAAACAGACCTGTCAAAAACAGATGGTTAATTTTAACCCAGCTCAGTTCCCCAGTCTGGTTCGCTCTGCAGCTGCCCAGATGTGCATCCATGNGCCAGCCAAAGCCCCCATGAGCCCACAGCTGAAAGAGCTCAGGCCAGCGCTTCGACAGCCCCGTCTGCTCCATCCCAGGGAAATGAGGAGAACGTGGCTGGAGCCACACAGTGTGCCAGGCAGGGGCCCTGTTCTCCGTGGCTATGTGGTCTCAGCTCAGTTGAAGCCTCAGCCTGTCTCTGCCAAGCCATGTTACAATTCATACAAAATTAATAGCCACTAACTTTGGACCCTTCTGGCAGTTCAAAATCTGTTTCGGTTCAAAATGAACGTTCAGCTTTATAAATGAAGTGCACAGTCAGGTGTGGGCACTTAGTCCTGTGTAAGCAGAGACCACACCACTGTGATGAGCTCAAAGCTGGTGGGCACCTCACTGCAGTTTTGCATCATGGATGAGTACAGGTCACAACTTGTGAGTGGGTTTCTCAGTTTATTCATAGTGAAAGGGACTCTTCTCAGTGATCAGGAAATTAATTTCCCAGAGAGTGTGTAAGACTGGGTTCGTTGCTTCAGCTTGTGCTACCAAATGGAACTAAATCTTTCTTCCTGCTGCAGGAGTGAAAACGAATATGCTCTCTTCTGTATTACAATGAATTCCCTTTCTTTACTGAGGGGAAAACCGCCATCTCTCAAAGTGATGCTGTGCCTTTAACTGGGCTACAGTCCCGCAGAGGAGTTGAAGCTTCATTTAGCCTGAATGAAAAACTTGATGTGAGTTGCTGAAGAGAGGAAACTGGTGGTGGATGATTTACTTGGAATGCCTTACGGCAACGGCATTATAAATGAAGAGGGGAAACACCAAGAGCGCAGATCTGAACCAGAGGAAATGCACAAAGCCTTGAAGTGACCTTATGTAAATTCCTAATGATGAGACTTAATTGAACTCATTTTTTCCAAGGGTTGTAAAGATCAAAATAACAACAGCCTTGAAATGCAAAGGTCTCTAGGTGATGCATATGGTTGCACACAGCTGAAAACTGCCTCAGGTCTGTGTGACCAGCCTGCCCAGCAGCTGGGTTCTGGACCCAGTCTTGCTCCTGGAGCTGCTGTGCCCGCGGGCCTGGCTGAGGCAACGGGGCTGCTGGAGGTGCCAAAGCAATGCCAAGGGCCTCAGTCCTGCTATCATCCTGATGTCGAAGCTGCCTCTGCTTAAATGCTTATTTTAAACTCTGTGCTTCACGCTGAGTCCCAGGAAGCCCAGCATGCCTGGGGTGTGGACGATGTCTGCCAGGGAGAGCTGTGTCTGCAGCCCTGCTCCACAGGGGTGAGTGCCCGGTGCTCCAGCATGGAAAACCCTGTGAGGAGAAACAGCAGCTCTCGAGGGGTCACCAGGCTGTGCCCTTCTCACTGGGGTTGGTTCCCAGTGTGAAATAATGTGGGCATGTGTTCAGTGTGACAGTGTCAGAAACTGATACGGAGATTGTCAAGACTGAATTCCTGTGCACTGTGTACAGTTTGGGATTTTCATCCTCTGTGCTCGCATTCAACTCTAAGATTCATTCCCCTCGTTCATATTAATGTATTTGTGGGTACATGAAGAAGTCCTGATCTGAGGAGAAAAGCTGTGAAAAATACTTACTGCTGATTCTGGTTCCTGAATTCACAGGGCTGGTGCTTTCCAAGGACTAAGCACCCACACGCACTGAAAGCATGTGAAACACCAGCTCCCAAAGTCTCCTGAGCTTTGTTCAAAATGCCAGATTAATTGATTTATTTCAATTCATAAACAGCAGTAGAGAGCAAGAGGCTCTGACACAGTGAGAAACTGCGGATAGGGCTGTGAACAGCGAGCTAATGAAGATGAAGAACCTCCCCTGTCCAGAGTAATCCAAACACAGCCTTACATATGAGTCTGTTGGCCCAAGTGCGGCTGTTTGTCTTTTTAGTAATCTGAAGCTGGAGCAGTACCCTGAGAAGGGAAGGGGACAGTGACTGTTTGTACGTGGTGGAGGTCACTTGTGCTGCTGCCTGGGCCGAACAGCTTCCCGCGGCGGAGGTGAACTCGGTGGCACTCCGGTGCCGCTGTGGCTCCAGGGCCGTGCCCCTGCCGGAACAGCTCAGCTTCCCAGCACCGTCGGACCCAACTACAGCGAGAAACTCAATGTCTTCCCTTTGGAGGGAAACTGGAAAATCTTCTCTGTATTTAAAGTTCCCATGGCTGCAGTTTGAATCTGGCACGCAGTTGGCTGTGGGGTTATCTGAGGTCATGTACTCAAATAGTTGTAGATAAAACAAGGGCCTGTTTGGATTGGAAATCTCCAGAGGGCTTTTCCTTTGCGCGCGGGTAATGATATTGCAAGAGGACATGAGCCAAAATAAAGATTCGGCTCTGTATGCAGTAGCTCAGTAAAATAAAATGAGCTATGGAAAAAATATAAGAAAAAGAAAAAAACAAAAAAAGACTGTTTTCATTACGTTATTTTCTGAACTTGCTGTTGAGATGGAGGAATTGCAGCCAAGGAGAGGGAGTCCTGCAGCCCGGTGCCGTCCAGCACTGGCCTCGCCGTGCCGCGCTTCCAGGAAACCCCCTGGAGGCGCAGAAGGCCGATGCTTCTCTGCCATGCTCACCTGCTGGTGGGCTCAGCCTGCTGCACCCACTGCGAGGGGCCAGGGGCACGGCCAGGTGGCTTCCCCAACTCCCGAGTGCGGCTTGGCCACCCCAGCCTTGCAGCTCTTGCTCTTCTGCTTGTTTCCAAGGATCCCTACCAGTTGGGGCAGTTATAAAGAGGGGAAAGTTAATGGGTTTTGGAAGTTAAAGAGGAAATAAGCTTCTGTCGAGCTCTCTCACAGGCCCTTAGGCTTTTATGGGAAACTATTTACTCACCACTTAATGGATGACTGCAGAGCAGAGCGCATTTGGACAAGAAATGTGATTCAGTACTTTTCCAAACGGCCATTAGAGAAAAGAGTACACTTGTAACAACAGCTCTCTTCCTTGCTCACTGTCTGCTACAACGATCTTCATGGCTTTGCAGACAGTTGTTAGGAAAATAATTGAAATGGAAAAGCAAAATGACAAAGTCGTGAAGAAAATTAGGCCTTTGGGGGCTTTCTGTCTTCCTGTGGTACACTTGGATGCTTGTGGTGATAGATGCTGCTATAAAAGCATCGCCCAACAAGTAGGGGGAAGGTACAGACAAGACAGGAGTGAGGAAGAAAAGCAGGAGGAAAAGGTGTTCACCACCCTTCTCAGCATGCTGCAACTCCGGGTGCCAAGAGTCTGAAATGATCATAGAATCATAGAATCATAGAATCATAGGCTGGCTGGAGTTGGAAGGGACCCCCAGAGGTCATCTAGTCCAACCCCCTGCAAGAAGCAGGGACACCCCCAACTAGATCAGGTTGATCAGGGCCTCATCCAACCTGGCCTTGAACGTCTCCAGGGATGGGGAGATGATGCCATGGCATCCTGCCTGCAGGCCCGATGAAAGCACACACGGGCTGTTGGTGGGGTGGGATTGGCCTTGGTGGCCTGGAGGTGCAGGCTCTGTCAGGAGTCAGGGCTGTCATATGTCAGGGAACATCTCTGCATATTGCCCAGTCTCCATTGCTCGTGCTCTCAGTGCCTGCAGGGGAGTGCAGAACAAGGAACTCCCTGCCCATGCTTGAAATCCTTGTGGACCATGGTGGGGCCAGTCCCGCTGAGCTGCTGTGGATGTGCTGTGGGTGGCATTCGGACAGGGCACGGGGCAATGCCACCTCCACGGTGTCTCAGCAGGAATGGGCTATCCCACAGGTTGCTGTTTGAGAGGAGAGGGTGTCCTACATACTCAGGGTCCCCAGGACTGTCACCAACCTGCTGCTGGTCCTTCAGGGCGTTCCCCTGGACCAAGGGATGTGCAAGCCTTGCACCGATGCGCCTGTCATTGCTGCGGGGAAGTTATCCAAGGACAGCTTACAGCTTTGTGACACTTGTTTGTTGTGCTGGCTTTAGGACTGCAGAGGAACTCCAGCCATGGATGTCATGTTGGTAGCTGGGCCATGAGTTACCCCATGTGTCCCTCTCCTCCAGGCTTCTGAGAACAGTACAGCCTCCAGCAACAAACCTTCAGCTATACCTTCATTCCAGCTCACTCAAGATGCTCTTGGAGACTTTGGCATTTTGAAAGGCTGAATTCATTGATCAGTTTATTTCTGTCCCCTGTCTGGATGGAAACCACTGATGAACATGGTGTTTCTGGCACAGATGCTGAAGTTTATTTACATCTTCACCATTCAGTCTTTGCTAGTGGGTACTTCAGACGTGAGTTCACATTCTCTCTGTGAAGCCAGTTTGTTAGCAGGGAGGGAGTCACAAAAAGGTCACATATTCATCAGGATTCATTTTTAGAAAGGGAACAAGGCTACATGCATGTCTGCTTGGAGCGTTGGCCCTGCTTTTCTCCTTATAGGGAGTATTTTAATAATGGTAACACTGTAGTTTTTCAGCTTATGGGGACATGCAGCAGTGTTCCCAAAAAGCCTCAGTCACAGGCAGTGCCACCAAGCCCTTTTCTCTCCGTGCATCCCCTGTCTTTATGCCCTACCTGTTACCACAGCCTTTTCTGTGTCCTGCAGAAGTCCTCTAAGTCCTTCCTGCCCAGAGAACAGGAAAGCAGGAGGCTTGGTGGATCCTTACAATGACATACAGACCTGGACACAAACCACATTGTCCTCCTGGAGGCCTGAGTGCACGTCCCCTTTGGGTGAGCAATAAAGAGAAGTGATTCTCTGCTGCCATTCCTGCTGTGGGCTGGTGGATGGTTGTGCTGGGTGTCCACTGGAGCACAGGGCAGGGCCACCATCCCACTGCCAGCTGGGAGGGGACACAGCCCGACTGACGTGCCAGGAGGTACTGACAGGCAGGACTTCCAGTGCATCTTCCAGATGAAAACCAGCCAGGACAAGTTCATTTGAATTTTACATTAATTTTTGGGTAGGAATATAAACTGACTCCCTAATTTTGGGTCGTAGTAGCCTGTGCCTTGTGACTGTGCGGCCACTGACCCCAAAGCAGCAGCTTTGCTGCTGGGTTTGCTGGGTTGTCAGATTTACCTCTCTTGGGCAATAATCCACAGAGCCACATCTCAGTTTACTGGGATTATTATTTTGGCTCAAAAAAACCCACGGGACTCAACAGAAGTGCCAAGGACCTGGTTTGCAATGCACTGGGGAACCAGGAGGATGAGGAGGGTGTTTGTCACCCGAAGGGTCTGTATGATTCAGCTGAATGCAAACATCTGGCAGTTTTACTGATGGTGACATTTTGGTTTTTTTTCCTTTTTCCTGGTGGTAGAACAAAATTATTCCGAAACACTTTGGAATGACAACTGGTTTATAGTGTTTGTAGCAGCAGTGCAGGAGGAGCCTTGTCATCATGGCAGCCTCGGAGCTAATCTGCTGAGACATTCAACTGCCCTTAAATCTCCACTGGAGAATTTTTGCGTTTCTGGTCGTGGGTCACTTGTGCTAATTTGGCATCTCTCTTAGAGCAATTTACATTTTTCTTTCAGCACAAACACTTATCCTCTCTAATAACACGAATGCTCCTGTGCTTGGTTTTGGGGGTGGTGGTGAAAGTAGTTCAGATCTGAAGGGAGGCAGCTGTTCTCCTTGGCTCACCAGCGTGTTTCAGACATTAGCTGAGCCTACAGAGGAAACACATTCTTAAAGCCTGCGTCAGGAAACCAGCTTCGAAGGCAGAGAAGTCGTGTGAATTTTCAGTGCTGCTGTAAGACCTACGATTTGTTACGGCGCTGTGGGTGCCGCCGTGCGGGTGTAGGTTAGTGAAGGCCTCCTGGGTTCACACAGCAGCACATTGAGCACATTTTAATCTAACGGTGCTGAGCTGAGTCAGAGGTTGCTGCATGAGAAGGAAGGGTTGGGGCACGTGGTCATTGGTGCATTGGTGGTGGTACAGACGTACCCCAACACGAGTTCAGGCCCCTGGGTTTGTGTGTAAGCTGGCCAAGAGAGGAGCCTTTGTCAAGGCAATGCAAATAATTCTGTTCCTGAAATAATTGGACATTAAATGAGTGAAGAAAGCCTCGGATCCTGCCCTGTCCCATGTGTGTCCCAGAACAGTGAGACAGTTGTGCCCAAGCTGCTTGATGCTGGGAAGCTTGAGGACTCTGGAGAGGTTGTTAACTGGTGAGGTCACAAGCAGTTTCATTTGCAGCAGAACATTAAAGTTCCAAGACCTTCTGGAAGAGGACAGTGTTAGGTGAGAGGGACTGGGAAGTCCGTGACAGCTCTTGCACAAGCAAAACGCAAAGCAGGGACTGGAACAGAAGTGCCAGAGAAGAGATGGGCACTGGTGATCCAGCCTCTCCAAGAGTCCTGGAGGCATCCTGACCCTCAGAGTAGATGGATGGGAAGAGGAACAAGGGATTTCTGTTAGGAAATGCGATGGTGGGACTGAACCTGGACAGTTGAATGGGGTTTGCAGATTCCTCCTTCTGTGCCAGCAAGTCTTGATTTCAGGTTTAAAGTAAAACTGAATTCAGACCAGTCCTTCATGCCTAGGTAACATTTTTTCCAAATCATAAAAGTGCAAAACAACTACTTCCCAGGAGCAGGAGACCTCTGAAAGGGAGATTATTTGTGTGTGGCTTGTCCAAGCAATAGTGATTAAAGATTTCTCAGTAGGCTTGTTCCCTTGTTAGAGATTTGAACCTCTGCTTTGAAGTTCCATCCCCAGCTGGAAACTCACATAAACCTGTAGGCCAAGAGCATTTTTTCCCTGAAATATTTGCTATTGATGCTTTGATACAAATTTGTGTGCAGCTTCTGCTGTATGACTCATCTGCCTTGGCAGAAGGCAGCCAGACAGTGACAAACTGGGATTACCAAATGAGGGAAAAATCCACATTGCCCTGGAAAGATACCTGGGGACCTCCAAATCCTGCCTGGAGATAAACTCTCAGCACAGCCAGCTTGGAAGATGGAAGTGTTTTGCATCCATCCCCTTTCTTCCCTGTGAATATAGCAACTTTTAACTCTGCTCCATTCCAGTGATGGATCATTTGGGAATTTAGAGCATAATCCTTTGTCTTCTTGGAACTAGGGAATGTTTTAAATAAACCTTTGAAAGGCAGCAAGCACAGGCTTGGCAGCTCACGGTCAGGTTGCAGGCGCAGATGTGAGGGTGAAGCTCTGCTCTGTGCCTGTGGTGAAGCCAAGGCAAGGGGACAGCTCTGTGTGCAGTCACTTTGGTGGGTTTTCTTCTGTGCTCTTGGAGCGGTGGTGTGAGTGCATCTGTTTCTTCTTCTCTTGAAAATGCATCCCTGAGGAGCCAGGAGAAACGAGCGGCCTGTGACCTGGGTCTGCCCTGCTCTCATGCTCCTGTCGCCACAGGAGGGACCCGGTGGTGGTGGCTGTGGGCCATGACGTCCACTGCACACCTGGTCCCTGGATTTTCCTCCTTGGTGCTGGAAGACATTAACACCATCCATGTGTGACCCTGAAGCAGAGCTCTCTCCTTGCTGCTGCTGCTCTATCCCAGC
Source organism: Heliornis fulica (assembly GCA_013399135.1). Taxonomy (NCBI): domain Eukaryota; kingdom Metazoa; phylum Chordata; class Aves; order Gruiformes; family Heliornithidae; genus Heliornis; species Heliornis fulica. The sequence goes on from VXBZ01009399.1 coordinate 166,951, forward strand.
CGGGCCTGGCAGGCTGGGATGGATGCTGGATAGCTGCTTCTTACTGGCAGAGCTGCTTGGCAAAGCCTTTCAGAAAGCATTTCCATGGAAGAAAGTCCTGTCTCATCATCCCTTCACCACCCCCAGTCACAAGCATCTTTGTGCAGCCCTTCCCCGTCACTGTTTTCCCATGGCAAGAAGTGCCTAGTTCAGAAAGCATCAGCCCCAAGCCCTTTGATCTTTTCTTTCTCAAGAGAAAAAAGATTAAAAAGAGACAAGAAGTTAAGGATTTGTGAGGGGGAACAGAACATGAATAGCAAATTCTGCTGTGGAGGTCACCTCCCCCCGGCTTTCTTCCTGTGTGACCAGGAGGAGGGAAGGGTGCCGAGCCGGTCTGTTGGGGGATCCAGGGAGGAGGGGAGTAAATTGGGGGCAGAGGAGTGGGGGTGGAGTGGCGAAGCCCTTCAAAAGGAACAATGCTTGCAAGCTCCTGCATTGTTAGGCGGCCCTTTACAGAGAGTGCCATGAATACAGGTTATAAATTCTTTGGCCATTGAGAGAGCTCTCCAAACCTGACTCCATCCTGCACTAAACCAGGCCTGAGCCCTATCAGTTGCATAGCAATGAATTCATTTACATCTGGATAGTTAAACTCCAATTCACTGGATCGTTTATCTCACCCTTGGAAGAAGCAGCAGTGCCTGCTCTATTGTGTTGAAGCCGGGTCTGTGATCATCAGTAGGCTAGCACCTCTATTTTGTGGGCAGCAAAGATAACAAGGGTGGGTGTTGATATCTGTCTTATGAAACACCAGTTATTACTCCCAAGACACTTGGTTCTGCCTTACTTTCACTTGACAGCCTTCCCATCTCTACCCTTTGCCTCTTCGATGTGGAAATGCCACATCCCTCCTTCAGTTATTGTTGCAGGGTGACTAAGGCTTTTTCAATATGAATGACATGAGCAGAACGATTTACATGGCCCAGAACTATCTAGTTTGTTCTCATTTACTGAGGTCTCCTAATTCTGCACCGATTTTTATCTCTGGGCGTTTTGCACTGATCCCCAAGGAGGAAGCACAGCTCGTGTTCCAGTGTGGCTCGCAGAGCACCTTCCAGGGGGTGCCAAGGACAGTGCCCAGCAGCTGTGTGTTGGTGAGGGGGACAGGACGGGACAGGATGAGGCTGTGAGATGCCTGGGGTGCCCCACACCGTCTGCCCAACACCCCAGCAAGGGGAGGCAAGCCTGCTTGGGAGCCAAGGTGTTTCGAGTAGGACTGATTCATCCCATTGTGAATGGAGAAATAACAGGCAGAGGTGTGGAGGGAGAGCTCTTTGCTTCGGGGCTGTGTGGTCATGTGGAGGGGAGAGCACAGCCTGCTTGGGCAAATCCAGGAACTTCCTGCTCCTGTTAGGGAAGTGGATCAGGAAAGGAGACCTTGGGACCCAGTGGACAAAGATAAGTGTCAGAATCTCTTGATTTATTCATATTTTTAAGCCACTCACTTTAATTTCCTGTAGCTGGTGTTTGTATGTGTTTGATGTGGTTCGGACATGACCTGTAGAAGGGGCACTCTCACTGGAAGAGCCCTCTTCTTCTATCTAGAGTGGCTGCAAACCTCTAACCTGCCCTTTTGTTTCCTCTAAGGCACAGCACACTTAGTTCTGGTCTGGTCATGAGAATTATGTCCGAAGGGCTGGCTGAAAGGTTCAGTCTGGTTAACACTAAACAGTGAAAAGTAGTAAGGTAAAGCAAAAAATTATGTGAGTTTAAAAACTGAAGAAGGAAAGCAACTTTGACTTTTCCTTTAAGTAGTAAAGACCTTTCCTCTGTCTGCAACCAGGAAAGCCAGAAATGTTTCCTTTTCTGATGAAAGTTCAGACTGCCACCAAGTCACAGCAGCCCAGCAGCTGAAGCTGGAAATGGAGCTCCACCTCTCCAAAGCCCCATGTCTGATGGGCTCTTCCCATGCTCCTGTCCTTCTCACCTTTCCTCTCCTTGAGAGGACCTTCACATCCAGGTCCCAACAGAAGCTTTGTACTGCATGAGCAGCGTGTCTTAAAGAGGAATGTGACTATTTCTCCTTCACCACCACTAGCTGAAATTCTGTTGATATTGGAAGATTTGACTCTGTGATGTAGCCAGCTTCCTTCAGCCCAAGAGTCCAGTCTCTGCTGGACTATCCAGACAGACTCTCCATTTGATGATGCTAGTTGGGCAAATTTTGAGTCACTCTTGCTTCTTTTCCACATTGTTCTTGGGAAGGCAGTGAGCAGTCAACAAAACAGGGACTTATATCAGCCTGCCATGTCTCCTGGGTGTGATACATAACAGGGTTGGCATGGTGTTTGTGAGGAACACTGCTGGCAGCACTATAATGGTGATATGGTGAGCGTGGTGCAAGCGTTGGGCAAAAGGCAGATGCCTGCTGCACAGCATTGTTCCATCAGTGATGGATACAGGAGGCCATGAGGAGACAGGTCTGGTCAGCAAGCTGCAGAGGTCCTGACCCTCCTGAGATGGTGAGAACAAACAAATACTTCTCTGACAGTAAGAGGCAGTTGAATGTCATGGTAAGACATGAATAGACCAGAAGTGAGACTGGCCCCTCAGCACTGAGTGAGAAGTGATAGGTGTGACCTTCTGGTCCAAGTGCCACAAGCAGGGGCAGCTTGCAACCCTGCACCAGCTTGTGGCAAAAAAAGCCACAGCCAGCAGGCAGTTGTCGTGATGTTGTCTAGAAAATGGAAATTTTGGTGGGGATTTGGAGAAGGAAAAGTGTACCCTCAGAATGGCCCTGCTGCAAAGACCCCCCCAGCTGCTGTCAGCTAACCTGCCATGGCATCACCATCCCATAACAGGCAGGACAGGGAAAAGACAGGGACAGGGGCAGATGGTAGAGCTCCACCCATACCTCAGCTGTGACATGGCCTAAACACATACACCCTCCCTTCCCAGTCCCCTCAGTGTTTCCAAGCCCCTCTGGAGGATGCGTATCCTTGGCTGAGGGTGTTATTTCAGCCAACCCTTGGGCGAAGCAACGGTGCTCTCTGAGAGTGGCAGGTGGCAGCTGGTGTGGNCGCGTATCCTTGGCTGAGGGTTACTCTCGGAGGTGTTATTTCAGCCAACCCTTGGGCGAAGCAACGGTGCTCTCTGAGAGTGGCAGGTGGCAGCTGGTGTGGCCCAAACCACAGGAGTCCTCTCAGTCTGCATCTGTGTCTGTCCCTTGGGGCAAGTGTGGTGCTCATGATCAGCCGAGTGCCTGAAAGTGACTGTGTTCCTTGTGTCATTGGTCATGGGGCCATGTCTCCTTTGTCTTTGCAGCATGTGGATGTGAATTTTAGTTGTTTGATAATAACATTGTTCTTTACCAGCACAATTTTCAAATTCCATTTGCTCTTCAGTTTTCCTTTTCTGGGGAAGTTGCTGTGAAACATGCAGACCCAGGAGGCTGAAGCTTGTTTCTCACAGAGGACACAGACAGCTGCCTGCAAGGATTGCAAGGTCTGCTTGAGAGGGACACAAGCTGCCCCTCTGAGCACGCTGGGGACCTGCAGTCCTTGAATGAGAACAGGCTGCCCAGGGAGGTGGTTGAGTCCCCATCCCTGGAGGGGTTTAACAGACGGGGAGATGCGGTGCTTGAGGACATGGTCTAGTGGTGGACTTGGTGGCGGTAGGTTAATGGTTGGACTGGATGATCTTAGGGGTCATTTCCAACCTTAACAATTCTATGATTCTATGATTCCCATTTGCTGAAGGACATGGTCTAGAGGTGGACTAGTCAGGGTCAGGCTGTGTTTGGACTTGGATCTTAAAGGTCTCTTCCAACCCAAGGAATTCTATGATTTGGGTGCCATAGTCTCTATAGAGTATAACAATGTTTTACAAACATTTGTCAGTGAGTGTTGATATTCTGGAGACTTCCCCCAGAACAGGATCTTCCCCTGGGATTGTCTTCTCACTCCTCCTGGCCACTGAGGATGAGCATGGCTCTGCCTCCCTGTGATGAAGCCGTGCTCCCTGCTCATCAGGGTGATGTGCCACTTGCACACTCGGTGCCATCGGAGCAGGCTGCTCATCCCAGCTGTGCTTCGCTTCCCACGCTGTTTCAGTCCTGCTGTTACTCACAGCCGCTGCTCTGGCTGTGCACACCGTGTGGTGGGGCTGTGCACACCGTGTGGTGGGGCCGTGCACACCGTGTGGTGGGGCTGTGCACACCGTGTGGTGGGGCTGTGCTGGCTGCTGGAGGCAGGTGTGGCTGTGGGTGGAAGCACCGGGGCAGGGTAGGTGGACGTAGGAGGACGCAGAATGGAACTTGCCTTTTTACACAGGGAGTTTGTATTTTCTGTAAAAGGACAGTTTTACCTCAGGCTGGCCCATGCCCCATCTGTGCTTTACCTGACCTTACAACACTGTGCTTCTCCTGCTGCTGGAAACCCCGGCTGTGTTTCCTCTTCTGAGTCACTGGTGGAGATGACAGAGTCCTTGCAAGATTTCAGCTACTGCTGTTAGCAGCTACTGGCATTTCTTTTGTTTTCTGTTTCTGAGATCAGCTGTTGGAAGGTGGGAAGAGTTTGGGGCTGGCCAGCTGGGGAATGACACTCCACTGTCCTGAGACCCTACCTGGAATGTTGTATCCAGGAGTCCCCAACACAGGATGGACATGGAGCTGTTGGAATGGGTCCAGGGGAGGGCACGGAGATGATCCAAGGGCTGGAGCATCTCTCCTGTGAAGCTGGGGTTGTTCAGGCTGGAGAAGAGAAGGCTCTGGGGTTATAGCTGCCTTCCAGTGCCTGAAGGGGTCTACAAGAAAGCTGGGCAGGGACTCTTTAGAAGGGCACGTAGTGACAGGATGAGGGGGAATGGTTTTAAGTTGGAGGGTGGTAGATTTAGATTGGATTTTAGGAAGAAATTCTTCCCTGAGAATGGTGAGGCCCTGGCACAGGGTGCCCAGGGAAGTGGTGGCTGCCCCTTCCCTGGAGGTGCTCATGGCCAGGTTGGACAGAGCCTTGAGCAGCCTGGTCTGGTGGTGTCCCTGCCCATGGCAGGGGGGTGGAGCTTGATGATCTTTAAGGACCCTTCCAGCCCCAACCAGTCTGTGATTCTATGATAATGTGATCCATCACTGGACTAACTCAAGTACCAGCATGGTGCATCCTCCGACCCTTGGGGTCGTTAGCCCAGGAATTAATGGAATTTTGATGTGTGATAGCAGAAGGAGGACTTACCAGAGCAAAATTAAGTTATTAACCTTAAAAATCCGTGGGGTGATTCAGCATTTGGTAAATAAATTAGTAGATGTGAAAAAGCAATGTGTGTTTCAAAGCACGAAATAGACTCTGTTTCCCCACAGAAACCAGACAGTGCTGTGGGGGGTGTTTCTTTTTTGTGCTCAAGTGGAAGAGTGAAGGATCATCCCTTCCCCTGGAATTAATCCTGTTCTGCCTTCACAACTCCTCGTCTAAGTGTTTAAATGCCTTTTTATTGTCCCTTGGTGTAGCAGCAAATTGCTGTTTCTTGTTTTAGTGTCTGGTGACCCACAGCCACCTCTCCACATGAAAGATGTTTTCTATCCTTCTTATCTGCTCTGTGGTTTTTGTTTTTAAAACAGCCTAACGCAACTTTATTTTATTTTACTTCTGTGTACGCGTTTAAATAAAAATAAATTACAATAAATAGCATTAATATAAATATTATGGTTAAGATTTAAACTAAACAAGATTAGGATATTCAGAGCTGTATTTTCTGCAGACTCTAACAAATCTCCTTTCTGCCTGACTTTGGGGCATTCTACAGGGTGGGACACGGGGCCCGTGACACACGTGGGATGAGAGCGGGATGGGACAGGACTCTGCACTGGGCACATTTGACATTTCCTCGTGTGAAATTTCAGTCAGAATGTCTCACTGACTCGGTCTCCAGGCCCTTAAGTTCCTTGCATTTTATATTTTTTTTGAGTTGAACTATCAGTTGTTGTATTTCTCGTGCTGCAGAATCAGAGCTTGCCTGCGGGTTTGGTCGGTGCAGGGGAGTCGGTGTGAACATGGCGAGGAAAGTTGTCACTGTAAGTGTCATTTCCTTGCACAAGTCCAGGAATGGGTGTCTGGCTCGGGACTCACCACCTCAAGTCCAGAGCTTTGGGCCATGGGGGTTTTACGAGCAGGTTTAGACTTCGTGCTTGCACCCAGCACCTATCTGGAAAATGCCTGAGTGGCTCATGGTGGTCACAGTCTCACCCTCAGCTGTCTGAAAACCATCCCTGTGTGACTGGGTGTTTGGGTGGGTGTTGGTGTCAGGGTATGGGAAATGCTCCTGAATTTACCCTTGAAAAACCTTGGGGTGTGCTGGGGTGTGCTGGGGTGTGCTTCTGCCAGGCTGTGGGACAGCCTCTCTCCTGCCACGTCCCTCGTGGAGCCTGCAGCCTTCTGTGAATATCTGTTATCTTCCATGACGAAAGCCAGATGAGTAATTGCTGCTACTTATACTACTGAACTTTCCTGAAGAAATCTCCGCTGGGTTAAGAACAAGCATGACAAATCTCAACCCAAAGGGCTGGAGGCGGGGACTGGTAACGTATAGGCCATGAAAAACAAGAGCTCTTGATGGGAAATGGCTTCACACCGTAACACTTGGCCCTCACCCATCCACACCTCAACCTGCGTGCAGCCAGGAGAGAATGGGGAGCGAGTTGGTGCCTCCAGCGCTTACAGTAGTTGCCCTCCACTGGTGCCAGATGCTCCACACTGTTGCTGTGATGGCAGATTTGGTAAGCAGCATATGGCATCTTATTGCTGTGGGCAGAGGGCACCTGCCCTCCCCTCCCCACC
>VXBZ01009399.1:173957-241811 GCA_013399135.1 Heliornis fulica
ACTTCAGGAGGTTTGTGGGGCAGAGGGATAACCCCTGGGCTGGCTGGAGAGGGTTAATGAGACGGGATGCTGGGCCAGGGGTTATTTTGCCTGTTTGCTGGATTACCTGTGACCCGCTCCCTGCGTGCCGAAAATAGGGACAGGATTTAAACCTCAGAGGAATAATGTGTTTTGTTCTTGATCTGATGCAAAAAACAAAGAGTTTGTTTCAGTGCTCACCTCCTCTTTCAACCTGGATGGGATCCTGGATTTTTTAAAAGAAAATTGCTGACAGGGATTTCAGAGCCCTGGGGAAGGTAGATGTGCCAGTGATGATCTCTGCTCTCTGTGAAGCCTGTGCCCTGTGCGGGGAAGCTCCGTCCCTCTCACTGCTGCTCCTGAACCGAGCGCAGGCTGAGCTGCCGCGATGGGGTCTTGATACCCTTCCCTCCACGGACAGGAGTGTCCTCTGGGCCAGCATAGGGGAAAAAGGCTTTAGGTTGGAGTTACAAGACCTAATCTGCTGTCCCAAAATCCTGTCTCCTGTGGCAGCCCCAGATGCTCTGTGCACATGTGGTACTGCATTCGGTTACAAACTCAGGCAATTCTCAACAGTCACAGACTCTCACCTTCACATGTCTTCGATTACTGGGCTGGAAGACTCCATCTGTACTCCTGGAGAAGCCCAGACAGTGAAATGATCTGTCTTGTGGCCCGTGGGAGCGTCAGTGGCAAAGCTGTGGCTTCTGGAGATAAACCTCCAGGATGCACTAGAAGAAGTGATGCGCTAGAGCCGTGTCATAGTCTCAGCTTGGCATTAACTGCTAGACAAGAAGCGTGACAACTGGCAGAAGCAAGAGCTTTAGCAGTGCCCTCCTGTGACTTATCAGGGGAAAATAAATCTTGACTGATTACTTATATTAAATGAGACTTTCAGCAAATAAATGAGCTGCCTGCACAGTGATAACAGGCTGTTTGGAAAGTGAGTCTGCGGGGTGTATGTGCGGCTGGAAGTCATCAAAACCATCATGCCCCATGCCGTCTCCTGTCCTGATCTTGTGTTTACAATATCAGACAGAGAAGGGAATTTTTCAATGGCTTTTTTCTCATCATTTTTTCTAGCCAAGCAGCAGCATCGTTGGAGCGTGCCTGGGTAGGGCCATCGTGTCTCTGCTAGCTGTGGAGCCTTGAAGTACCTCACTCCATCCCTCTCTTACTATATTGACACGTCTTGCTCCAGTTTCAATCTCTGTGCTGAGGTTTGACACACCCTGAACGTACCATGAGGAGTCTGCAGTGGTCCTGCAGGACTGTTGGTGAGGACAACAGGCTTACAGAAGTGAGCACAATGCTCCTGCCCTTGTCCCTTCCCCTGCCTGCCACAGTGCACAGGAGAAAGGCAGCTGGGAAGGATGCAAGTCCTTACATGAAGCAAAGTTGCTGACAGTATTTCTTGCTATGATTTAGAAGCACTGGTGGTTTTATAACCAACTATTTTTTTGCTTACTTGAGCAGCTTCTCCTAAATAATCCTGACATTCAGTCTCTAGGTCTAGGTTGGACTAAGAGCAACCTTTCGTAGCAGGATCATAAATACTTGATTGGAGTTCACTGTGCCATTCATTTTCCCCAATCTTCGCCTCTCTTCCTTGTTTCCTGCGACCTTCTCAGCCATAAAGATCCCTTTGTATGGCTTCTGCTAAAAGTCAGTGCAGGATAATTGGCCAATTTCCTGCACACTGGCAGTTTTCTGGATTCGTTGTGCTCACACTCATCTCCCTTGCTGTGTGTCGAGATTGTCTCTGCTGGTGCAGAGTGGCAGCTAGAGCCGGCTGCAGCTGCAGGCCAGCCCTGGGAGAGCCCCATGCAGAAGAGCTTCAGGTGCAGCGTGCTGGAGAGCCTGTCGCTGTGATCCCCTCCCGCAGCAGGCAGGGGCAGGGAAATGTCTGCTTCCCCGAGGGATGCTGTGACTGCACGTCAGGAGGGAGCAGGAGGCTGAAAATATCCCAAGGTGATGTGATTGCTGGGTCCTGTGTCGGGGAATTGTGGAAAAAAAACCCGACCTGTGTAACTTGAAGCCAAATCTCCCAGTTTTTCATGTGTGTGAAATCTCCTGGCATCTCACATCTCCTCTCTGAAAAGCTAGTATTTTTAGATGTATAACAGATTATTTTTGATGCTGGAGGCCTTAAAACTGTTCTGACATGAACCCAAGCTATTCTGCTGTCTTAAAAATGAAATCTTAAATGAGAACTGAAACTTATTGAACTGTACTTCAATTACAATAGAGCGGAACACTTTAACATGTGCATGGGAAGAAGCCTGGGGGGAAGGGGAGCGAACCTGAAATGGGTGAGAAACCGGAGCTTTTTGGAGGCACCACGCTGGTTACCCCATCCTGGAGCTGCACCCTGGAGAAATCAGCTTTGCATGTGATGCCATCACAGTCCAGCTGCAAAACCCACTGAAACATAAACTGCTCTGCAGCGTTCACAGACAGCTCACATCGATAGCCGTGTCCCAGGAGCTGGGCTTGCACACCGGCAGTCGGTCGAGTCGCCAGCTCTTCCTTCCGTCCCTTGGCCCACGGTTCGCTCACTCGTGTGCCACTCGTGTTTGGCTGGAGACCATCGTCCTCCATGAGGGGTCAGGGCAGAGTAGTGAAAGTCTGGCTTGTGGGGCTCCAGACCACAGAACAGACACAGGCTGAATGCTTTTGATTCCTGTGGACTGTCATCGTGCAGACGACAGTGAGACGGCTCACCTAGGACCGGGGAGGATGAACTCAGGGCTGGAGGTGGCCATGAGCCCAGGCTTTCTGTAATAGGATTTTCACAATGATTTGCTTCCCCTGTCATGTTGTTTCAAATTCCTCACAAGCCATACTTTTCACAGTCTGGATTTTCTCTCATGAATTTCTCAAGGGGCTATCCAGAGGGGAAACTATTTCTCACCATAACAAACAACCAAAGCCTTCATCGTTAAAAAATAAAGCACTAACATGGTCCTACAATGGACCCCTTTGTTAAGTCACATCTGTTTAGATCACCAGAAATGATAAGCCTTTACTTTTGAAAGTAACTTTCTTTTATCAGAATTGGAAAGGGGACTGCAGAACATTCAGAAGAAAAATCTGCATGAAAGCTCAGACATGTGACAGCAGGCCTCTGGTTTACATGGAAAATCTACAACCACTGGACTTCGGCTCCTCCAGCGCGAGGTGGCTGTCGCCCAGGGCCCTGCTGTGGCGTGTAAAACCCCTGTGAAAACCAGAAGAGCTCTGATTTCAGAGCTAATACAGATTACCTCGGGTTCAGCGCCAGAGTTCAGAAACTGCTTCGCAGAAGTTGTCTGCCAGTGATGGCAGAGCAAGAGGAGTCAGGAGTCACATGGGGAGATTATAAAAATGCTGCATGAGGCGTATTTGATCGTTAGAATTAACTAACCCACAGACACTTGCCCCCAGTAATGGAAGCGCCTGCACACCCAGAGCAAGCTCCAAGAGCTGCTCTACCCGCGCAGGGCGACACACAATTGCCCAGAGGTCTTGGGCTATGCTGATGCTGTGGCAGGAGCAGCTGCCCAGAAACCCGCTGCCTAAGGCCCTGCTCTCACTCCCTGCCAGCGAGGCTCTCCTTTCCCTTTCCAATGCAAACCACCTTTCTGCAGGCACGAAGCTGCTAACCCCCATCAGAGCCACAACTCTTCCCACCTCCGTCCCTGGCACGGCCCAGATCCAGCCTTTCTTCTGCAGGAGGCTGCCTTCCTCTGAGACAGGAGCAAGACTCCAAGGCAGTGAGCCTTCAGACACTGGGTGCAAGTCAGCTCTCACTGGGCTGTAAAGCCTTCCTGGGTGCCTTTAAAAATCAGAAGTACTTGGGCTGAATCCATCAGGATTGAATCCCACTCGGTCTCAGCACCGGTGGGCTGCGAGGAAAGCCCAGACACACAGAGGTTTGGGGATGAGCTTGGAGTGAGCTTGAGGTGCCCAAGGAGTGAGCTGAATGGGTCAGGGGTTTGAAAGATGAAGGGGGTTGAAGTGCTTTGTGAAAAATCCCCCTCTCCTCCTGAGGTCACGTCAGTCTTACTGCTGGCTGCAGTGGGGCAAGGAACAAAGCTGCTGGTTTCTGGGGTGAAGCAAACCATGCTCATCCTGTTTCACCAGCAGCTCTTCAACATCTCTGCTGCATCACCACGGAAAGTTTTGACAGCAGTGACTGAAACATCCCCAGCCTTGTGTCTAACATGAAGCTGGAAATAAATTCTGAATTCACCTGCACTGAGAACTGAAGTCGCCGTCTTCATATTAGATGCTTTTCCTAGATAGAAGGGGGTAAAAAGGAAGGAAATATGTCTTGGTGGAACTTTTTTGAGCTCTTAGAAGGTCCTTCAAGGCCTTTCGGGGCACCATCAGTGAAGATGAATTACAGATCATTCCTGTGAACTGAAGAAGAGGAATGACTGAATAAATTCCTCTAATTACCTATAATTGGCTTTGAAATTAAATGATCTGAAATTTCAGTGAGTGACTCTGAGAAGGAGTAGCATGTTGGGATGAGAGATACATGGAGGTAATTACAGCAGTAGTTAGCTTCAGGAATTATGGCACTAGAATAAATTAGGCCACTTTAGGTCATCAGATTCAGAGAGTTTCCCAGCTGGCTCCTGTGCTGCAGGTACCACGTTTGGGCAGCTCTGGAAGAGTCCTTTAAGCATCCTGAGGGAAAAAGGCTGAACAGCGTGTGCTGAGGCAAGGCTGGAAGTTCTCGGTCCTCCATATTCTTAATGTGAAGTGATAGAGTGGAGCTGCTTCTCACCTCTCTTTACCCCAAGTGTTTGATTCTGTCAAGTGGTTTAATTAATTCATAAACACTCTCTGGACTGTGCAGTCCTGCCAAATATGCAACTGTCTGGGTAAGGATGTACAAACAAGGTGTGCCTGATTCCTGCATGTAGTTACCGTAACAAGTATAAACACGCACCAGGAATTTGAATACATGCATGAACAGACACCAGATTAGCAAAGAATTTGTGAATGCAGAGACCTGATTTGAGCAACAAGTCATGGCATCTGTACATGTAAATGATGTGTGCCACTGCACACCAATTTCAAAACTCTGTTTCTAAGGAATACAGGTATTTCTATGTATTAGACCACAAAGATTATCTGAGTTCCCCTTTTTAACCACAGTGATGAGATCACTGGAAAAAGAGTTACCCACTGTTGTCATCCTTCCTCATTTTGAATGCCCATGTGTTAAGCATCATCATGCAGTGCTTGGCTCAGAGCTCAGATACCTAGGGAAAGCAAGACCCAGAGACAGAGATGACAGAATAAAGGACTTCACATCTGTGCAGCCACCCCTTACGTGCCAACCACAAAGAGATGGAAAATAGTACAGGCTCCTGAGCTCCAGAAGCCTCACAGGATGGAGCTGGTCCGGGAGGACTCCTGTTCATGTCACCTGCACCCTCACCACTGTAAACAGCAGCAGCAGCAGCAGGATGAAGCCTAAACTGCCGCCCTGGTGGAAGCACTGCAGAAAGCTGTCGGGTAGTGTCTGTGCCAGCAGCCTCTGGCCGTTCAGTCCCCGTGAGGTTCTGACCTCTTCGGGCTCTTTGTATCCCAGTACGTGCATCTCCCTCGTGCAGATGCATCTTCCCTCGTGCTCTTTAGATAGAGGGAAACAAAAGAACGTTGACTTCTGTGGGCTACCAGAACCTGAGCGCTTGCCGGTGGCCAGCCTTGAGCTGCCGGCTACAGACCCGCCCATCGCAGGAAGCATCAGTGCTTGCAGCTTTCAGAGGCAGTTCAGAAATACCCGTGAGGTCCCACTGACTGGTCACAAGTGTGGTCAGCCAGAGGCCCTTGAGAGCCTGGTCCTTGCTGTGTGTTTCCCTTTCAGCTGCTGCTTGAGTTCCTGGGGGTTTGTGTTTAGCATCAGTGTTGTCTGTGCTCCTCTTTCAGGAGTTGTCTTTTCAGGTATTACTGTGCTCTTCTGAAGAGGAAGCAGCGTTGCCTTTTTGGGAGCTTTAACAGAATCTTAGTTTTCAAAATCACTTTTAGAAACCTACCTTGGAAAATGGCGTGTAACGAGCAGGTGTTCAGGGCCACCAGACAGCTGAAGCAATGGAAAAAATGGTAAATTGCATTTAGCTGCTTAAAGCATGCAAAATAAGGTTAAAAAAATTATACAGAGGGCAAATGATTTGTCTTTTTGCAGGGTTACATGCAATACAAACAAGTTCACTGAATTGGTTCACCACAGCAGTCAGCAAACAGCTGTGTCAGCAGAACCGTGGGAGCAGCGTGTGCTGGGCTGGGTGGAAGAACACCCTGAGCTGAAAAGGAAAGGGGATGAGGACTGACATGGACCTGGGCCTCCAGAGAGCAGAATGTCCTCAGGGACAGTCAGGAGTTTCTCCACTGATGCTTTTGTTACTTGTCACTTTGCTGGTGCAGAAGCAGTCTGGGGACATTGGATATGTCCTGATTGTGACACTGAGTAGCTAAACTGAGTGGCAGGTGTCTATCTGGAACATTTGGGGGGTTTATATCTTCTTGTTATTTTTTTCATTCACTTAGGGATGGTCTTGCTGTCTTTTAAGTCTCCCTCCACTTGCAGCCCATTATGAGCAGAGGTGTCAGTGCAAACTGGGACACCTCCTGCTCCCCCCTGCAGAGCCACCCAGTTTGCAGCATGTTACATTGATTAATGTATGGAGAGCATCTTCCCTGCACCCATAGCCAGGGTGGCACAGGGCTGGATGGGAACAGGGTTGTATGCACATCCTGGTTTGGGGATTGCCTTTCTCCTTTGGCTTCTGAAGCACCGTGCAGCTCTTGCTACCTTAACAGCAGGGCTGGGTAAAATCTCCTTTGGGCTGCTGAGCCTACCCAGATCAGACAACACTGAGGACCAGTCCCCACTAGCAGTGCAAGAGAGGGACTGCTCCTGGACATGACAACTCTGCACAGCTTGTCGTGGTGAGTGAGACAGCAGCCTGAGCACAACACGTGGTCACTAGTGGACAGGACTCTCTTCCCTTCCAGCACAAAGCTGGGGCTTCTCAGGAGGTGTCTGAGCACCTCCTTGGTGTTTTGGCAATGAGTGTGGGGGCTGAGCAGCCCGGCTGGGTTCTGCAGGCAGCTGTACTGTTACATTTTTTGGAGGTTTCCCATCTTTTCTTGGACTGACCCTTTGCTGCAGTGAGTGCCTGGCCTGATGCCAGTGCAGCACTTGGGTACATGCTGCTGTGTCTCCCATGTTTGCTGCAGACCTGTTGGCTCTCCGTGGAGGGGATCCAGAGCTGGGTGCTGCCAGGAGCAAGAGCTGTGCAAGGAGGTTGCAAGGGCCACGTCCCGCTTCTCTCCAGGCTGAGCTCTGTCCAGGTGGGACATGGGTGAGCTTCACCCGTATAGAGAGGAGGTGAGTTGGGAAGCAGTGACTTCCCAAGGCAGAGGAGCTGTGAATCCCAGTCAGGTGCAGAGCAGGCTGAGCTGAGACAGCGAGCCAGGCAGTGCTTTGCACAGAATCACAGAACATCAGGAGTTGGAAGGGACCTCAGCAGATCATCTAGTCCAACCCCCTGCTTGAGTAGGATCACAGAGATTAAGTCACACAGGAACGTGTCCAGATTGGTCTTGAATGTCTCCAGAGGAGAGGCCACAGCCTGTCCCAGGGCTCTGTCACCCTCACAGGGAAATAGTTTTTTCTTATATTCAGGTGGAACTTCCCATGTTCCAGCTTGGACCCTTTGCCCATTGTCCTATCACTGGCAATCTTTTTGAGGCATCTTGGATGTTCTCTGATGGGGTGCACCCTGAGGCAGCAGCCCAGCCGTTCCTGAAAACCCCCAGCACAGTTTTGTTCTTATTAACCTTATCAGAACTCATAAAACAAAGACTTTGTCCTCAGAACCAGTAGCCACATTTCTGCCTACTTACATCTCATGTTGGAGACTGGGTAATTCGTGGAGATGAGAGCAGTAAACAGAGCTCTAAACAGTATAAACCTGGATAGCTTTCCAAAGGGCAACCCTGTAAAATGTTGTTCTTAGTGTCAGTGTAATTTGTGTGTGGTTTCATGTCGTTTGGAAAGGCAGCACAGCGATTGGATGCACTGGATGGGATAGCTGGAAAACACCTTCCTCACGGGCTGTCTTCAGGGTTCGACTCTCGGCTTAAGTTCGCTTACAGCTCCCTCCAAGCCCCGGGTCTGTTTCTGTTCCCAGCAGGGCTCCGGGTCCCCCTTCGGGTGCCCTGGCAGGTGAGCAGCAGGGATCCTGCCTGCGCCGGCTGGGATCGGGCAGACCCTCCTGGCAGCGCGGCGCGTGGGAGCTGCCACAGCTATGAAGTAATGGGTCGGTTCTCAGGCTATTTTTGAAGCCAGAAATGCGAGTGTAACCAACGCTTCAGCATTTTCCCACACCTTTCATGTGACACAAGACTGTGCCCAGTCATAGGACTGTCCCTAGGACTTAAAAATTGCCACAGTTTCACTTCCCTTGTGGGTTTTTTTCCTTTCCTTTCTGGAGGCGGTGGAGTTGGTTCCGTTTGCTGCCTGATCACTGCCTGGGGAACTACCTGCTGTGGCTCCTTCCCAAAAAATCACTTTCTTTGGGAGATTGGTGCCCATTGTTACCAGTTTCTGCAGGCAGGTAGTGCCCATTTCAGTCTCTTTACATGAGTTTCACTCCAGTATCTTGAAACACAGGACCAGCTCTTAGGGCAAAAAAGAGCTTTACAGGTTGTTCTATACCTAATTTCCACCTTAATGCAATTAAATCAACATTTGCAAGCAACCAAATGATTAGCAGTTCTCATTTTCGGACGGAACGGTTCAGCAGAGCTGGGTGCAGCATGCAGGCCTTGCCCATCACAGCATTTGGGTTCGATGCCACCTGTTCCTCCTCAGGAATGGTCCCCTATAGCTGCATGAAGGACAGAGGGATGCAGAGATCTGGCTGTACAGAAAACACCTCTCTTGTACATGTGTACAATCCCCAACTCCCCAGAGGCATGAAGGTTCTCCAATCCTTGCGGTCACAGTCAGCCTGGGGTCCGACCCTGGACCTTGAAGAGGCTCAAGCAGCTCTGTGAGCCTTTAGTGGATGGTGTTCCTTTAATTCTAATGTACTCTTAGAATCTTAATTAAAAAAAGCATACCAAAGTGAAATATTCCTCCGAGAACCAAGAACCTGTCATTTGTGTGAAAACCCTGGATTATAAACTGCTTCTTCAACTTTTGCTGCCAAATATGCAAAGTAAATTGCACAATGTCAGAGATGCAGTTGAGCCGCTTTGTGTTTTTCTTTCTCCAACTGAGAAGAAACATTTTCTTCCATCAGAGAGGGACTCATCTGTTTCTCTTGCTGTGTTCTCATACAGGTTCTCATCAGAGTTAATGCAATAATTTTTCCACCATTTCTTATCCCACTTTACCATGATGTGATTTTTCTAAGCCAAGGACTGGTTGTTGGTTTGCTTGCTATAATTTCTTCTTTATTTTTCTAAGTAAAAGAAAGTGAAATCAAGTTTAGCATAAGAAGCAGCAATCATGGTTGTGAGCAGTACTGCACCTTTCCCCATCCCTGCTGAGACATGAGGACATCCTCAGCCTGTTCACATCCAAACATTTCTGTCAAATACCCAAATTATTTACCTGAGCTCCATCCATAGTTTGTACAATCTATTCTTGCTCTATGACTGATACTGGGATGCTTTTCTTATTTTCTTAGTGCTATTTTTTTTTAATTGCAAGATTACCAGATCATGTTTCACCAGTGCTGCGGCATAGCCCAGGAGAAAGGAACGGGGAGGCTTCTGGAAACCTGCCTCAATAAATCCTTAAATTCCTGTGACTGCAACTCAGCTGTTGAGAAGGGGTTTCTGAGTGTGCTGTCCCCAACAGGAGAGGCAAATGGGGGCTGAGGGCTGTGTGCTGGGCTCGGAGGCAGAGATAGGAGGCAGTGGGGTGGCAGAGAAGATGGGAATTCTGTGGGGGGTGTTTACACTATCATAGAAATTTTCAAAATATTTTTAGCACATTTAAAATATGATGGGCTTTTGACAGCTTATATGTTATTTATGTAAATCAGAAAGTTGGGGTGTTTGGTCCTGGTCCTTCTGGGTGCGTTGTTCTGAGTGCTCAGTGGTCACCAGAAGGGTCTGATCCGTGTGTCCTAGGTGGGACACACAGTTCCTCACATGCATTACCCCTGCAGAGTTCAGTCATCTTTCCATTATCTGGCACTTCACTCTGCTTGTCTAAGTCAGCTTGTGGATTTCTGCTTTGTGTCGTGGTCCCAAAGCTACACTGGCAGTTCTGGGACTGTGCAATTGCAAACAAGATGAAATATTACCCGTACTAACTACTGCAGCTTTAACAAGAAGGGGAAAATTATTTGGAATCCTTCAACAACTGGTTTTGGAAAGGACCTCTGGGGGTCCATGGGGTTGCTGCAGGATTGATTGATTGATTGATTGATTGATTTATTGATTGATCTGAATATAGAAAGGGGCTGTGACTGCTTACATGAACTACTTCTTCCTTGGGGCCCATCTCAGGTCCTTCTGCAGTCAGTGCAGAAGCTCTTTTTGAAGTGGAGTGGCAGATGACATTCTTGTCCCCATACTTTGGACTAAGCTCCTAGAAGGCACATGGATATCTCTAGGACTGCTTCCACCTGTCCTGAAGCACGTGCATAGGTGAGTGATCTGCTGCAGGTCCCTCTCTCTCTCTGGAAAAGCCCCTGTGACCCACTCGGTTCTTTGAGATGTTCAGGGGGGACCTTTACCTTGGAGAGAAGGTCCGGGAGCCTGACTGCACAGAAACTGGTTCATATGTTCTTACTCATTTCAGAAGTGTTGTTAAGAGGGATTTCAGTCTGTGCTGAAACAAATTACTTGTCCACCACGACTCTTAAGGATTTGCTGAGGCTCAGTGCCCAAGTGTCATTTCACAGTGAGGGTTTTCCCGCTGTTCGACTCCGGCTGCACGGCTCGAGTGCAAGCGGAGAAGAGCTCGGCCAGCAGGATTTAAGCCCAGAAGCTGAGAACATTAGGCTGTTACCATAACGTGGACTTACTTGCTCTCAGAGTGTGTTTATATACAAGAATTTGGGAGTTTCCAGGAAATCCACAAAGAAAATGGAGGGGCAGCATCTGTGACACACCGTGAAGTGAGGCCGCAGCAGTGGAAAGCAGCTGGGTTGAATTTTCTAGGACTCCTCTCTACCGCAGAGAAAATCGGGTGTTAAGAAACCTGGGCTATTTTTGCAGGCAGGATTCAACCCCCACCACAAACATAATAAAATTGAAAACCAAACCCAGTGCAGGATGGTGAAATAATCTTGCACTGATGTGCTGCAGAGAGTCAGGACCAAACGTTTCCACAGGGAAGAGCTTTTGGGTTTTTTGAGGGGAGGATGGAAACAAAGATTTATGTTCAAAGTCTGAACACGTGGATCAGTCAGGTTCTTGCTGTGTGTTTTGGGGTTTGCCACACTGTTTCCCTCTGGCAGCTCTGCATTGCCCTTCACCCTCATCAGGCTGGCCAGGATGGGTGGCATCACAGCTCTCCTCCACGTAGTCCTCATGGTCATCCCAAAGTGTAGGCTCCCCTTGGCTCACTCACAGAGTAAGTTACACTGTGGTGTAAGCAGATGGCCCCGTGTGGCTGGGTTGATGGAGCTCCCTGCAGCAGGGATGCACAATGGGAAGATGGTCTTGCTGGCACCTGGCCAGCAGCACTCTGGGGCAGCCACCCCAGGGCTGCTCTGTAGCCTGAGCTCTGCATCACTGTTGCTCTCCTGCAATTGCCAAGTTACCTGGTTGATTTGGAACCTCTCAACACTGGAGATTTGGAGCCTCTCAACACCAGCACAGTGCACACAGCAGTAGCACTGAATCCAAAAGCATCTTCTTCCTACAGCCCAGTATCTCTGCATGCTGAAAAGTGTGGGCTAGAGTACCCACCTGCAGGTGAAGGAGTTCTTCATAACCCTTCCTTAGCCACAGGGAGTTGGACAACATGTAATCTTAATGTCTGTGTATCTAGACCACCAGACTAGGACCATGGTAGAGCCATTAAAGCTGGTGCCATCACCTCTCCTTGACTGCCATGGTACTGGCTTTACTCCTTGCCCCTCAGATGCAGAGGGGTCAGGCAGCAGCAGCAGACACAGCCTGGCACCTCATGGGCAAAGCAGGGGTGTCACATCCCTGTGCTGAGCTTGAAAACCTGCTCTGGTGTGCAGCCACATTTGGCATCTCAGCTGAAGACAGGCAGAGAGGGGAGAAGGTGGGGAGAGGAGAAGTAATATTGTTTTGCATGATAGCAGCAGATGCTCTGGGGCTGCAGGGCTTGCAGTGGTGCTTCTGGTGTCCAATGCTCCGCCACAGCCCTTTCACACATAAAGCTGATGTCTTGTAAAGCTGGTGTCGAGCTCCTGACAGGCTCCTAATCCGTCCTGACATGCACACAGATCCTCAGCCGAGTGTCACTTCCTGCTCTAAGGAGCCCAGATTGTTCCTGACTGGCCCTTGGGTCTGAGTAATTGGTTTAATTTTTCTCTCTCATTTATTTCCTTTGCCTGAGGGAACTGTGCTTCAGCCCTTTCTGTAAATCTCCTTATCGTGCAGCATATGAAATATGCTGGGCAGGGACGAGGACTTGCGTTTTCAGCTGAACTCCTGCTGGGTTTAGGGGTGCTGCGGTGTAGGAGGGTTGCTCAGGGTGTGTTGCTGCTTCAAGCTCTGGTGAGATGCAGGCAGCTGCTTTCCAGGAGCACAAGTCTTCTGCGAGCGCTCAGCGTGGTACCGGCTGGAGCACAGGGTGAGGGTCTCTGCCACTGGTGGGAAGCAAAAAGGGCAGCAGTTCATCACTGTGGAACCCAGACAAGGTTTAGGCTGAGCAAAGAGGAAGGTGCAGCTCCGTGTTGGGGTACTTGCTCCTGCCTGCACACACAGGACAGCTCAGGGCTTGTGGAAAGACAAACTACGGCAGGAGCCGCGGCTGCAGCGTGGAGGGAGCAGGGCCACGGCAGCAGATGTTTTGGGACAGCTCTGCCGTCTCGCATTTCAGAAGGGAACGCTCCACTCCGAAGCAATTTGAGGTTAATTAACAACTTCTGGCTTCACTATCTAGCTGGTCTGTTTATCTTTTGTCTGAGCGAGTTCTCTACTCTTCNCTTGCTTGGGACTTGCTGCCCTGGGCAGGCTCCCAGTGCTGCCTCCCCACTGCTCCCAGATGCATAGGCTAGTCCTTGCCTCCCAAAATGTCTCTCCATACCCATCCAACCCTTTAATTTTGCTCCTGCATGAGGCCCTTTGCAGTGCCAGGTGATGGAGGCCAGACGCACGGTGCTGGGTGCAGCAGTTAGGAGGGAGCTCAGAAAGCCCCAGCCCCAGTTCCCCACTCACATCTCACCTCCCATGAGCTACCACGAAGCACAAACTCGCTGGGCCTTCCTGGCTGAGTCCAGCCCTTCGTGCTCCCCGGCGCTGGGCTGCCCAGGGCCCTCGGTGCATCACCGCAGCCCGTGGGTGGGTGACGACATCTGAGCCACCCTTGTCCCCTCTCGGAGCCCAGCTGTTGATGCCGATGGAAGCGATCCAAATACCGGTGCACGGGCTCCAGCTAAGCCTTGGGGTCACCCCTGCTTTGCAGCAGCCAAGCACCAGCCGTAAATATAGGCCACTGTGTTACTAATGCACCCACTGTAAATGTTTTATGTAGGCTCATAAACTCAGAGTAGCTATAATCTTATAAAGCCAGTGGCCTTTGCTGGCCTGGTGTTGCCGGCAAGAGGCCTGGAAGAGCTGGGCCATCTGTGGTGGTAACGAGTTTCTCATCCCTGCAGAAAGAGAATAGTCCCTCAGTGACCTTCCCTGTGAAGTCTCACATACCGAGCGCTGCGTGGGATCCTCCTGACCTGTATGTCAGTGAGCATCGAGCGGGTGGCAGGGAGAACCTGCAGTGGAACTACTGGATAGGGCCCTTAACTTCACCCATCAAACTGCAGCTATGGTAGGACAGGTGAAACAGCAGACACCAAACAAAGAGGGTTCTTCTGCATGTGGAGCCATTCTGTGATCTATGTATGATCCCTAGCTCCGTGCAAACCCAGAAGAGCTTCTGAGCATGGCAGTTAGTTTTACTGTGAATCAAGCATTTCCCTCCCCTCTGCTCCCTGTGGGCTGTGTGGCAGGATGTGCCCCCAGACACTTTCCAGGGACTGTTTTTTCAGGGACTGTTTCTTATCTCTTAACACCTTCATTTCTGTCTTGATCCTTTCTGAACTCTCTTTAGAGCAGCTCAATCCCCCCTTCCTACCCCCCCTTGTGCCAAGCCCTGCGGCCATGGTCATTACAGGATGGCCTCCACCAGCCTCAGCTCCTTCCATCTCACAGGAGACACTGCCTCCACTTGGCCCTCTCATCCTGGAAATCCTTCCTGCTCTCCTCCTGCTTATCCAGCCCAGGAGTGGGGGCAGATGGTTTCTGTCCCAGCTGTCGGATAGCAGCTGCGTTGCTGAGCCGCAGGATGGACGACCAGCAGCCCTCCCTCATCCTGCTCGCCCTGCGCTGTGCCCAGCCTCCCTCCCCAGCGCGACCGCTCTGCAGGTGACAGAGCTCACTGCTGGCTGTGGCAGGATGTGTTGCACTCTCTTCACACCAGGGATTTTAATGCCAGCTCTGCCTGCACAAGCAAGGTGGTCTGCTGGAGCCACGGGCATGGTGCAAAGCATTCCCTTTATGTGTGGGAAGTCTTCACCCAGCCCTCAGGTTCTGCTGGGTGTTCCAGCAAGGCCGGGGCAGGGCCCCTGAGGGAGACCTGCTGTTCCTGGGGCCCTTGGAGCACATGCCCTGAGACTGCCTTCCCCAGGGGTCAGATGTGCCTGGGGTGACAGCACCCCGGGAGAGCTAACAGGGCCAGTGGAAGGGCCCTCCCTTCCTGCGGTGACTGGGCTGAAGGCAGTTCTGGAAATACCCGACGAGAGATGTGCGTGGACGTGCATCTCCCGGTATCAGATGGTTTGTTCCTGTAGCCAGTCATCTGGTCACACAGAAGAGAAAGGGTCTGTCTGGAAATCTCATTTTCACACTCCCACTGTCTGGGTTTTCAATTCAAATAAATACTGCAAACATCCATCTGCTTTCCCTTTCATTTTCTGGCTTTTTCTATCCACCGTCCCCACCTCACCCACCCATTTGAAGTATTTTTCAGGCCTAAGGTGTTCAGTCAGGAGTAGTCAGAGTGCCTTGGTTCCTGAAATGCCTGTCTGGCCCCGGGGGCTCAGCCAGCCCCCAGTCCCACACACATGGGACTCACATGCTGCACCATTCACATGGTGCTGCCAGCTGAGCCCTGACCCCTCGCTGCTTGTGTGGAGCCCAGATCGTACAGACCCCTCTGCCAGGGTGAACGCCAGGGTTCAGTTTTACTGTTGGTCCGTACCAAACCACTTCTCTGAGAAATCCAGGTCGTGAGGACTCTTTCCAGCTTTCCAGCCTCCTGCTTTTCCCTGTCAGCCTCAGACTTTCAGCGACAGACAGTGCCCATCTCTGCCCATCCTGAATTTCATGGGCTCCTCTGCTATCTGGCGCCTCTGCTTTGCGGGAAGAGACACGGAGCAGCATTCGCTGCGTGTCTGGTGGATGGAGACCCCGGTGCTGCTTGTCCCTGCTGCCAGCTCGGCTCTAGGACGGCTGTGCTCTGAACACTGTGTCAAATGCACTTCGATTTCAATGGGATTTTGTTTCCACTCGCAGCAGTTCACATGGTGCAGCTCAGCCCCTGGGCTCGGCCTCGCGCCGCACAGCTCCGTGCCAGAGTTTGTGTCCTGCAGAGACGAGCCAACTCCAAACAGTACGTGGGTCTGATATCACTGCAACCGGTCTTGGCCCCATGCATGGGAGAAATGAGTCTTGGCAGAGAAGTGTCCTTTGCTCCTCTGTTCTCCTCCTGCCTCCTGACCCTTGCCTGGGAGGCTGTGCCAGGGACTGGCTCCCTCTACCCGCTGGCTTCTGGGGCTCATGGAGACCTCTCCATCTGTGAGCCAGCTCCTGGACCTCCTGACACACTGGTCACCACCACAGCTCTTTGCAATGTCCAGAGCTGTCCTGAGCACCCAGACCCATCCATCCACTCCCCAGAGATGCCTGAGCCTATGTGTGAGCCAGGGCAGCAGCTTGAGCCCTTTCTGGGGAAGGAGCTGGAGAGTGGAGTGAGATCCCACCTCCGACGTTGGGGCTCTGCCTTTTCAGGCTGAGTGTGTGCCCAGCTTCACACAGAGCATCTCCTGTGCCAAGGCTGTGCTAACCATCCTGCCTGCAGCCAGGAGGGGACACTGGAGGAGGTGACCAAGGAAGGCCTGTCCCACCCTGGAGGTGGGGGTTTCCTTCCTCCTCCTCACTTCTTGTAAGCTGTTGGTGTTTTCCACCCCATGGTGTTTTTGCTCTGAGGAGGTGCTGGGTGGATGGGCAAGGAGAGAGTCAGCTCTTCAAGGAGGTTTTGTCCCCAGATGAAGGGATCAAAGGTGCCTCAGGCCATCAGCTCACGGCAAGCAGAGCTCTCCTGTGGGCACAGAGCGGACCCTGACCCGGGGTAGACATCAGGCTGTGGGTTGGAGCGGGTCAGGAAAGGGGCTGCAACCCACCTCTCTGGCCAGTGCCTCTGAAAGCAGTGACCAGGTAACTGGGAGGAGAACAGGAGAGGAATCGGTGTGGTCTGGTGAGGAATTGGTGCACTGTGGTGAGGGCCGAGCCTGCGGTAACCCTTAGGCGTGACTGAATGAAGTCTGGGGTGCCTTACTGCAGGCCAGGGACTGGTGCTGCTGCCTCTAGTTGCTCTTCCCTTCTCTGAGTGGGAGAAGCCATGAGCCTTGCCATTGCCCCAGCCTATCCACCAAGTGTGGAGACTCCTCTCAAGCTCTCAGCTGCACCCATAAACCATTAACAGAAATGAAACAGCTGGTAGCAGACCAGGTTTGAGAGCTGTGGTGATGCACTGGCAGCCCAGCCCTGCCCATCCTGCCAGCAGTGGGTCTGCAGCCAGGTGGGCACATCCACTGGAGTCAGCCCAGGCATCAAGGACACGCAGGGCCAGGATCAGAGTTCAGAGGTGACATATTTGTGGCTGTTTCTGATTGTGGTGGGAAAAGTCATGTCTGGGAAAATCCCTGTTAATTGGTGGAAATTTGGATCAAGTGGATTGAGTGGGAATGCTCCTGGGCCAGGGTACTCCGTTCTAGGAAAACCAGTTTACAGGTAGGGACATGTAAATCTTTGCAAACTTCAGTGTGAGACAGGGTCCATGGCCAGCCTGTGCCCTGCCTTACTCGCCCACCACCATGCTCCCTGCCAGCAGTGCCCGCCCGGTGCAGGATGGGTCTCTGAGCCTGGCGTGCATCAATTCTCCGAACTAGCTGTGCAGGTACCGCTGTGGGAGCTTCTGAACGTTGAGAGCTCCTTGCAGCTCACTTGCTGTGGGCTTTGCCTACACGACTCTGCCTCTAACCACAAGTTGTGAGTAGTTAAGGGGCAGATTCACTTCCGTCCCGTGCCGCAGCCTTGCTGCCGTGGGGCGGGCACGGTGCCGTGATTTGCAAAGAGCCCGATGACTTGACATTTCGCTCCTGGTGGGAGGGAGGATGCCCCGTGCAGGGGTGTGGGGAGAGTAAACACAGCAAAGCTCAGAGGAGCAAATGCAGAGGAGCATCTGAGACACCAAGCCCTCGCCCTGGGGCTTCGTCCAGCAACTGTTACCTATGATTAAGGGTCCATATCAATCTTGATGTCATGAAAGTCACCCAGACCGTGAAATCCCCGTGTTTGGTGTGGAAATACAGCATGTGATGCATTCTTGTTTGAAATGCGTTAAATCTGGGTTCGAGGGGCCGCGGGGAGTGCTTGGGCCTCGTTGGCCAGGAGGAATCACGCCGTCTGGCTCCCTGGCAGAGCTGGGCCTGCGGATCCAGCAGCTCCCAGCGGCTCATCCATGACAAACTGCAAAAATCGCAGGGCTGTTCGCCACGGTCGGCCTGTGAAATCGGCCTCCTCTCGAGGAATGAGAAGCCTCCGTGGCTGCCTCCAGGGCTGCCCGGCTGGCTGCGGCTTCCCTGCCAGAGAGCAGCTCCCAGCAGTGGGCAGGAGGGCAGGGAGGCAGGCAGGGCCACACAGCCTCCAAGCAGGCAAGAGGGAAGGGAAAGCTGAGTGGAAACAAGAGGCTATGGTAGTTTGATGCCGCGCTCTGTTAACCTGGGACTCGCATACGCAGTGGGAAGGGGCTTTAATCACCCCTGGCTTTTCATTCATGGTCTTTGTGCAGCACGGGCTGTAAAGCCACTCTCTGGGTGAGACTCTCTGCTGGCAAGTACAATGTGGTTTAGCAGCCAAATCGCTCTGGGGATGTCCCAACTGTTCCAGCTGTCCCTCGGGATCCCTTGCTTGCACCTGCAGCCAGAGGGGAAGCGGTGAAGCCTGCCCTGCCGCGCTGGAGGAGCTGCCTGTCGCTGCAGCAGGGCTCAGGGTCTGCCCCGCGTTTCCTATAGCTTGGCCACTTGCAGCTGTGATTTCACAAACGTGCTGATTGATAACTCTCTGGAGTGCATTTTCCCTTCCCTTCCACATAATGTCCCGAACTCAGCTCTCCCTCGGACAGTTCCCACTTGTGGAGCAAAGATGGGGGGTTTGGTCCGGCGAAGGGGCACGTCAGGGAGGCCAGAAGCGGATCCCTCGCTGAGCACGGGGGCCTGGCAGCGTTTGTTTGTGCGAGGTAGAGTTCTCACGCTCTAAATATACAGTCTGTGATAAGGGAAGGGAAAAAGCCCAGCATGGAAATATTCCTTCTGTAAGAGAAATAATTTGCTGCTGCTAAAAATATATGTTCATATTATTCCTGCCTTGGTCTCTAGCTTGATGGGAGAGAGTGCACGCAGGCTGCCCTCAGGGGACTCGGCTCCGCCACAGACCCCAGGCGCTCGCAAAGGCCGTGCGTCCGCTGGGGCTGGAGGGATCGCACGGGGGAGGGAAGGGGCTCCTTGGCTTCGTTATGGTTTATCATCCCCATCTCTTTCTCAGGGCAGTAAAACCGTGATACGGGGTTACCCTGAAGGTCGTAGGAAGTAACCTCTAAGCAGGTGCTGACAGTGGGAAAGGAAAGTGATCCGCGGCGTTCCCAGAGCAGCTGGGAGCCCGTTCCCAGCCCCGGCTGCACAGAGGCAGGAACGGCTTTGTTCAAGGGGTGCATGTTCGGATCGGTGGATATGTGTAATCCCTTCCTGTCTCATCTGCGAGCGTCCCAGGCCTGGTGCTTCCTTCCCTGATTGCTGCTTCTGGGACCCTGGGTCCCCACTTGCAAGCGCTTCCGTGCCCGCGGGTGAGTGGAGCCAAGCAGAGCCCAGCTGAGCCAAGCAGAGCCCAGCTGAGCCTAACTGAGCCCAGCTGAGCCAAGCAGAGCCCAATTGAGCCTAACTGAGCCCAGACGAGCCAAGCAGAGCCCAATTGAGCCGAGCAAAGCCCAGCTGAGCCCAGCTGAGACAAGTTGAGCCCAGCTGAGCCAAGCAGAGCCCAGCTGAGCCAAGCAGAACCCAACTGAGCACAGCAGAGCCCAGTTGAGCCCAGCAGACCCCAGCAGAGCCCAGCTGAGCCTAACTGAGCCCAGCTGAGCCGAGCAGAGCCCAACTGAGCCCCATTCCAGGATGCTGAAGTGAGTATACCCTGGCTGAGCCAAGCAGAGCCCAGCCAAGCCAAGCAGAGCCCAGCAGAGCAGCCATTCCAGGATGGATTTCCCAGGGATGGCCCCAGGCCAGGAGACAGAGCTTGCCCATGAGCCCTGCCTGCCCTGCCCACCTTGCCTCCACTGCAGTACTGAGCGAGCAAGGAATGGTGTGTGCTGCTGCCAGGGCAGAGCTGGGCACAGCTGTCCTGAATGTGAAGCCATTCCTGTTAACAGTGGGTGAACTCTTTGGCATTTTCTTGCATATCTGTCTCTGGAGTGTGGGATACTGGGTCTAGTCAGGAGTAGCTTGTGTCTCCTGCCTGGAGATCAAGGAGCTGATGTGGCAGAAGGCCTTGCTGCTGCGGAGCTGTCAGTAATGGCAGACACTAACCCTAGCAGACTTTGCTGTAGGATTTGTAAATCAAACATTGCCTTAACATTGCTTCTTGATTCTCAGGTAACTGCCCCATTTGCAGCCCAATATCTGTCCCCAGAGCATCCCATGATCATTATTTTTGACATTGCATTAATTTCCAGGAAGGTGATCATGATGGTCACCTGATGGTAAACATCAGATGGGTCTTTTTAAGTACACACTCATTCAGACACCTTTTTTGAAGCTCAAGCATAACCTTAAGGATCAGGTAAGCAAGACCATAACCAAGGTTATTTCAATAAAGTAATGAAAAATGTTCTTGCTCCAGTGTGCTCCAGAAAGCCCTCTTCAAGCTGTGTGCTGTATGAGCACTCACCATTCATACTGGCTGGACTGTCAAGTCTTGTCCATTCTGTGCTTGGTTTGGCCAAGGTTGGTGTTGGAAGGCTCTTGCCAAGCCTGGAGGAGAGCTGAAAGGGTTCCTCCTCCAGATTTGCTTAGGGCAAATGGGATGTCAGCAGAAGCGCTGGCCAAGGACCAGGGGGCACAGGAGCAGTGGTGCAGAGCGTGTTGCACACTGGCATGGCCCATTGTCCCCTACTGTCACCTAGTTGGTAGGGCCATGGGGAGGGACAGACACTGTCTGTGGGCATGGTGGGGCAACAAGCCAGCTTTGCCAGGAGTTAGTGGAGGAAATGTGTGTCCCTGAGGTGCAGGTCAGTGCTCATATCACTACATAGGGAGGGGGAGGGGTTACCTGGGATTAGGGACTGGGAGAAACACACATCAACCCCAAAGCCAACCTGGTGTCAGCTGCTCCCAGTGCGTCTCCATGCGGATTCAGGGGATGTTTTTGTGAGGATGTTTCACTTTCTGGGCCTGTTTGTGCCGCACTGGCTGGGGGAGCTGGAGTCTTGTACCAACCTTCACAGAGAGCTGCAGGTTCCTTCTGGCCTCAGCTGTCCCCTCCTGCGGGA
Source organism: Heliornis fulica (assembly GCA_013399135.1). Classification (NCBI taxonomy): domain Eukaryota; kingdom Metazoa; phylum Chordata; class Aves; order Gruiformes; family Heliornithidae; genus Heliornis; species Heliornis fulica. Next base: position 195,016 of record VXBZ01009399.1, read on the forward strand.
CTCTGCCCTAGGTGCTCCCCGTGGGCTGCCCCACAGCCACGCTGGCTCCCTGTCAGGAATGTCTGTGCTGGGCAGACCCGGCGTGGCAGGGAAATTGCCACCCAAAGAAAGGGAAAAGCTGCCTCCTTGTTTTTCCTGCTTAGACCCTCTCCCATTTCAGTCACTGGGAAAGGCAGGTCCTGCCCTGCTCAAGGTTCCGTCCCTCTGCTGCCTGGCCGCGGGCCAGCGATCGTGAGAGCGAGCAAGGCACGATAACAAGTGTGTCAAACAGGATCCCGTCCCTGCAGCCCCAGGCAGCCCAAGAAGGGATTCACAGGGCAGGGCTCATGGGGCTGAAACATGTCAAAGCTACTGAACAGATTTTTATTTTTGGCCAGGTGTTCTTCCAGAAAAAGGAAACTCCTACCTCTGCACGACGGGGTTTTGTGTGCCCTGTCAGTCATTCTGCTGCTCGGTGGGATGAGGGGAATCTGGGGGATATTGCAGAGCTTTGGTGCAAGCTGGAGACAAAAGGGATGGCTGGAGCTTCTGCTCAGCCCTCAGGCACCCAACCTCTGGCCACGGCCATTCTCCCAGGCAGGAGTCATTTCTTGGGTGCCTTGGCTTAGTGCAGTGGTTGGTGTGCTTCATAAGAGGTAAGAGTGAAATCCACTCAGCTGCTGCATCAGCATGTGAGTTTAGCAAGAGCAGCATGTCTTACCAAAGGCCAGTTTAATGTAGCCTTTATCTTGCTTAAAACACAGGGAAGATGAAGTGGATAAATAAAATAAATAAATCATTTTGGTCACATCTGCAGATGTGACCAAAATGATTTATTGGTGGCTGTTTGTCACTCACTGCTCAGCCTGCAAGGGAGAATGGCTTTGTTGAGGGTTCAGACACTCGTAGGTTGTACTCAGAGATTTCCTTCCAAGCCCTGTTACTTCAGTGTCATCCTCACTCGAGTTGGGGGGTCACTTCTCACTGGGAGCAGCCACCCTCCTCAGCCAGAACAGGAGGGTGAGGGCTGTGAACTGTCCTCTGACTATGGGAGGGGCATTCGAATGTCAGCCATCAGCACTATCAGTGATGCTGCATGGTGGCACTGGACCCACAGCAGCCCCCAGCCAGCCCTGCCAACCCAACCTGACCACGCACACTGTGAGCTTTGCTTTTGGCAAATGTGCAAGAAGGTGGAGGGAGAGGAAAGCAGAGGGTGCTCAGGTAGCACAGTCTCATTCCCATCTGCCAGCTGATCTGCAGGGCTGGCAGGATGCAAATGCGTGGAAAATACAAACATCTTATGCAGAGAGGTGCAGAAGAAGCTGCTTTTCTGATGGTTCAATGAATTTTTGTCTTTAAGTGCTGTTCCTGCCTCGCCTCCTCTGGAAGGTGGAGTCAGGAGACCGAGGCCAGTGGCACACTGTGCCAGAGAGCCTGAGCGCCTGGGAGAGTGATGGCTCCCTAGCCAGGCAGGTGGGATGTGGCAGGTCCAGGTGTACAGGAGAAGCTGTGCTAAAGACAGGCCTGGTCTTCTGAGCCCTACTTTGGTGTCAGATCCTTGCAGTACTGCCTTCAGGGTAAGGTCCTGGCATGGCTTGAGTGGGCACCCTCAGCCATGCCCAGCGTGCCACCATGCCCAGACAGCCTGAGGAGACAGCATGTGCCCATGGGCAGCATCCAGTGAGCCACAGGGCTGTTGCATCTCGTTTGCTCCTTGAAAACCTTTTCTGACCATTGGGTCGATCAGGAGAAGTTGGTGTGGCTGCGCCACAGGCCAAACCCTCCAGAGCAGCACCATGCCGCTGCGAAGGAGATGATCCAGCTGGTGACAGGGGTTTGAACCCAGAGTCCCAACCACAGTAGGCCCATCTCTGTCCTGCCTATGAGCAACTCAGTGCCAGCTGGATGCGACTCAAGCTGCTGCAACACCCTCACGTTGTGGAGCAGCCCCAGGTCTGACAACTCACACTCCGGTAGCAGAAACACGGCAATCCACCGGGTCAGCTTTGCTGCCAGTAACCCAGCGCCTCGCTGGGGCCCAGGTAGAGCAGGGTTAATGCCAGCAGTGTCCCTGTGCGACAGCCTTTTTATCTGGTGCGACCCGGCGCGTTTCCTGGTGGAGTGGTTTGCGTCCGGTAGTTAAGGCTGCTTGGCAGCGGCGCAGAGAGGAAGGCTGGAAGTAAACACAGGCGCTCTTGGATCAGTAGCTGGGAAAAGCACTGAGAAGCTGCATGGGATTGCTGTCTCCTAAACCTCCTTGTTTCCTTGCCTGGCAGACAAACAGCTTCCTGCCAGGGGCAGCACACACTGCGACACGCCGGGGCAACACCACCCCAGCCCCTCGCCCCAGCACCGCACCCCGGCTGCGGCAGGCGCGCTGCCTCTTGCTGCCTTTCCAGCGTACGTCAGGGATGGGAAGTGGTTTTGAACTTTTGGAGGTTTGTGTGCCCCACAGAAAACCCTGGTCTGTATCAACTTGAAGTGTTGATCTGTCTTGGGTCAAGAGTGTTGATCTGCAGTGGAGCAGCAACTGCCACATCCATCGCACCAGGGATGGAGAGACCTGCTACGCTGAACACTCACCATCAAGTCTTCTCCTAGCATTCAGGCTACCTCACCTTGGGGGTACAGTTGCTTCTGGTGTGGGGATGACTGGGGGCGTTTGGCTGCTGAAGTCCTAATTGCAGAATTTTCAACTTTCTCCTTTGAACCAGATGCTGGTTTGAGCATGTCCTGGAGTTTCCTAGAATGAACAAAAGAAATGTGTCTCTAGGGCCTTTTTGGGGTTGGGTAGGAAGATGACATCGTTTTGAGCACTCAGGGCTGAGCCATTAAAGAGGACTTGTCTCTTCCACAGCTAACTAGGCAGTGAGAACATGACCCTGTCCCTCGAGCTCATCTTGAACAGCAGCAGCCGAGCTGCCCGGGTGGAGATGTCAGGGTTTGGTTTGGATTGATGATGGCAGGGTCGTGCTACTGTGGGCTCACCAGCAGTCACCCTGCCTCTTCAAGCTTCTCCTCTTTACTAATTCTTTTTGTGGCTTCTCCTTGGATTTGGGAAAATACAAATGTACAAACTCTAAGGTTGACAGGAGTAAAAGATTTTCTTCCAGATACTGAGACAGCTACAGAAATGTCCAACATAGAGTAAGGAACAGGATGTTGCTTGAGTGCACTCTTCCAACAAATATAACCCTATGCTAAGCTGTACTATAAAGGCATTTTGCTTTAATGTTATGAAAATATCTGTAAGTCAATATTTAGCCCTTCCCTTGAGCTGCCTTAAGACACTGCTGAATCTGTCTTCCAGGAGGGTTGCCCAAATAATGAAACCTTTCACCTGTTCCTGCTGTTCTTTATTCAGTACACTTAAAAAAAGGGGGACAGAGACAAACAAAGATAGAAGGCTTGAAAGTCTTCCTAACATCCCTGGTTTAAATGATGGATCTAGTGTTTGGCTACAGAAATAAATAATCCTTCACATGGAGCCATAGCTGAGGCTATGTCTGAACATTGCTCTGCACTTCAGTCTGTGCAGAGAAGCAAAGCAGCCACCTATGTAATCCAACAGCAGAATCCTTAGTTTCTCATGGAGCTGTGGAATAAAAAGGAGCCTATTTCCTTAGGCTGAGCTTCCCACTGTAAGGTCAGTAATCACAAAATGCACCAAACTGGAGGGTACTGGGCGCCCCGTTTCAGTATTTTCCATGTCACAGGCTTATTCCAAAGCCTGTCTGTGGCTGTGAATGGAAATCGATAATGACTTCACAGGCTTGCAATGCAGTCCCTGCTGGCCGTGGAGCCGCAGCCTTTATCCCTGCGGTGAGCTTGCCTCACACTCCCACTGGGGCCTCATTTGAATTTCATGTCTCGGTGCAGAGGGCAGTTGGCCGATTCCGTGTTCCCACTGTCTCAGCTCTTCTCAGCTCTATGTATCCATGGACTTTCCTGGATTTTCCCTGGAAGGAGAGCCTGACCTGCTGCCTTCCCGTTTCTTACATGCTGTTTCTTTTTTGGCCAACCACTAGATGTATCAGCATCCAGTTGATGCTGTTGTGTGGCTGTGCTGGCAGCCTGGAGATGGAGGTGCTGTGCTCACCAGAGCTGTTGCATGGAAATGCAGGTACCACAGACCATCCTGATGGACAGCAACACAGACCATCAAGTGTCACACAGACCCCCTGGCACTTGAGCCATCAAAACTACTTGCAAATCTGTCCCCCATGCGGGCAATGTGTTTGCTGGCTGCTGAGCTAAGCACTCTCCAGTTATCTCAAAGGGATGGGCTTGTTTTCACTGTTGGGCAGAAGTCCAGCATGGCCACATCAAGTTGATCTCTTTGCTCATCCCCATGGGATGTAAGATTTGGGCCTTGCTGATGCAGCAGCCCTTAGAAAGGGGCTGGATTTCTCATCACATGAAGTTTTTAAGCCAAGATCAGACACATCTTGCTCCATCACAGCTTTGCCAGCTGGATGCTGGTACCTCCTGCCCTGCTCTGATCTGTACCAAGCAGGATCCATCTAGCATGTTATTGATCCCCAGTTCTTCAGTCAGACTGGAGGGATGTGCAAGAAGCCTTTGCTTAAACACACAAGCCAAAATCCACTGGTAGAAAACCTTTTTGCCCTTAAATACCAAGGCTTCTATATTTCCTTTAGGGTGAAAGGCTCTGCTTCTCCAGCAGATCCACAGTGCAGAGAACCAGAGAGTTTCCTTTCAGTTCAGCTCATGGCAGGAGTGTTTGGAGGAGCCAGTGTGACCCCAGACATGCCCATGTGTCTCCCAGGTGAGAGGCAGCTGCAGGACCCTGGGGCTGAGGGAGCAGCATCCCTTTCAGACTGAAACAGCTCCCTTGTGTTCCAGAGGAAACATCAGGTTATTCCCTGTGCTTGTGCTCCAGCTGGGATGTCAGGGATTACAGCCATACCCTCTGCTCTGCCCAAACCCGAGCCCCAGCCTTGCTCGAGTCTGGCTTCCTACCACTCCCACTTCTTCCTCTGAGGCCCGTGTAGTCCCAACCGAGTGGATGTTCACAGGAGATCTTGCCAGGCTCATGGAGCAAAATAAAATATTTTGAGACTTAGGTTTTTCATGAGCGTGTTCCCTGAGTCTGTTTGCGAGAGGAGCCAAGTCCCTGCGCGGAGCAGCCTCCTCCTTGTTGTGACACGCACGCGCTCGCCTTCGGGTCTGCGTGTCTGAATCCTTACTCACACCTCGGGGAGGCACCGCACCGCCGGCTGCCTGGCGGCTGGAGGGGCACAGCAGAGCTTGCACTGTAGAGGGGAGGTGGGACAGTGTGTGTCTGTGGTTTTGGGTGAAGAGGGGCTGTTGTGCTTCCTTTGATGGGAAAATGAGCATCGAAGCCTCTTGTGACCATGCGCTGAGGCTCCTGCCTTGCCGTGGATGCCTGTCCCTGCACATCAGTGCTGGGATAGCCTCTTGGCTGGAAAACAGTTCATGACAGAAGTGGTCAGGAGAGCTGGAAGCCTCCCGTGGCAGTGACAGGTGACTCCACAGCATTTTAGGCCTGTTCATGGGAGCTGGGGAAGGTCCAAGACACCAGAGCTGCAGATGAGCAGCAGCAGCCGATGCCCTCGTCAATCTCTCCTTGGCTGAGTGCTTTGTGCCGACCTGGGGTGCAGCAACCTCTGGTGCAGCTCAAGCACCAGCCATTGGAGGCTCTCAAGCTGCTTGTTTGCCACTGATTAGGGAGCTCTCTATGCCCTTGAAGGACAACCAGAGTCCTGTAGCTGCTGGTAGAGCCAGGGAAGCTGAGGGACATGGATGTAAAGGGACAGCTCTCTGCCTGTAAGATGCCAGGGGTACTGTATGTGTCTCTTGGCTCCTTTAGCTGTTAAGCCCAAGTTGTTTAGTCAGTGTGTGATCTTTACTGTTTTGTATAAACATCACTGTGACATTAATATGTCATCAGGTTCTGGTTAGTCCCTGAACTTGTGTCTCACTTCTCCTGAGGAATCAGATACTGGGTTTCTCCCCAACCTGGACATAGCCCAAAGGCCCTGGGACTTTGGAGATGGAGGGATTTCATCCTGCAAGATGTGGAGTGAGGTTCCAGGTCAATCTGTGAAGTCAAACCAGAAAGGAATGTCATTAGGGAGCAACCTCCATGCAAACATCTCAGGTCCCTATATTGCTTTATGGATTTTGCTTGGATTTCTCCATCCAGGAGCCCTTCCTGGGATGCCTCAGCATCTTGCAGAGGAGAAGGATGTTGCTCTGACTCCTGGTCCCATGAAGCACAGAGAGTGCAGGACCACCCACATCCTGCTGGTGTTTAACTCCTGAGCTGCTGGGTGTGGAGAAGTTCTCTGTTAACTTACTCACTTGCCAAGTGTGGTGTTCCACGAGCTGGAGCCTGAAAAACATTTGGGGTTTCTTCCTCCATCGAGGTAGTGAAGGGAAATGGACAGAGGGAAGGGCAAATGGCTGTTAAATATGCCTGTTACATCCTCTGGCTGGAGATTTCCCCTCTGACACAGTTCCTGTTGCAGGGTCACAGGTGTATGCAGCCATGCAGAGCAGATGTGCTGTGGGACCCTCGTGCTGTGAGCGACTGCTGATCAGTGGGCACTGGACCTGTTGATCTGGATGAGCCCCTCCAGTGTGGTTCCTGCCCGCCCATCCTGCCATGCTGTGCCCGTCAGGCAGTGCTGGGGCTGGGGGAACTGCAGACACAGGCAGCAGAGCCTGGTGTGAGAGGGGTCGAGTTGCCTGCACAAGGGCTGGCAGGTGCTGGATGGTGCTGAGCACACCACAGGCAGCCCCGATTGAACAGAAGGAGATGGTCAGAGTGGTCTGTCCACATGGTACAAGGACTAGCCTCACCCTAGCACCTCAGAGACGTACAGGGCCCTAGGAAGTGAGATCTCTCCACCTCTGCATCTCACTGCCCTGCTCTTGGCCACAGTGGGGGTCTGGAGACCCTCCCACGAGCCAACACCCCCTTCGCCCGGTGGCTGTAATTCCTGAGTAGTCACCAGTAACCCTACATCAAGGTGTCCCCTGGTCCTGCTGAGCAGAGGCTGACGTGGAGGGGGTGGGGGTGGAGAACCAGCTTTCTGGCTTCGCCAGCTTTGTAAATAGAAGGAAGTAGGAGAGACTCGAAATCTCTGATTATCTTCCAAGGGGACTCCCATCCCCTCCAAGGCATGTCTCAACTTCCCAGCCAAGGCTGGAGCCATTCCAAGCCCTGCAATGTTTCTCGTCCTCTTGTGAAGCACTTTCCTTTGCTTCTCACCAGTGAAAAACCTTCTCAGGTAGCAGCACCCCGAGCCCTGGTGCAGGAACAGCCCGTGGCTGGACTAACAGGCTCCCGCTTCTCTTCCTGCCAGAGGGAGAACTGTTTGGGGAAAGAGTGACTTCATGCAGAAGTACAGGTTTGGAGTCCTGCTCAGGGGGTTTGCTCTCTGCTCAGGGGGCCATGGGTTTCCACGAGTGGGGTGTGTGGGTAGGACCCTCTGGCAGAGCGGTCTCTCTGCAGCAAGGCTGTGGTGGTGACCGGGGCACTGTTCCTCCAGCACAGCATGTCAGCACAGACCTGCTACCCAGGGCAGGTTCCTGGGGCTTCCCTCCTCCCACCTCCCTCTGTCCTCCGGTTTGTTGGATACTTGTGGGTTGGCGCGGGAGGAACTCGGTGCTGCACAGCTCAGCAGAGCTGCTCTGGAGAGAGGCTGAAAGGGAAGATCTAATAATGGTGAAAGTGGCCATTATCGAGTTCTGTTTGAGTTCAAGCATCCACACCAGCCCTTGGAGCTGCAGCAGGCCAGCTGGGGTGGACACAGGTCCCTGCCCAGGCTGCTCCCCTGGCAGCCGGGTACGGGCTCTGCACTGCGGGCAGCCAAGGGGACGCAGAGCCTTAGCTAACGGGCATGTTTCGAGCATCATCGTTCCTTCTGACAGGACATCTGGAACCCCCAACATGAGAAGGACATGGACCAGTTGGAGAGGGTCCAGAGCAGCCANAGGGAGGGAGATTTAGATTGGATATTAGGAAAAAGTTCTTTGCTGTGAGAGTGGTGGAGCACTGGAACAGGTTGCCCAGAGATGTGGTGGATGCCCCATCCCTGGAGACGTTCAAGGCCAGGTTGGATGAGGCCCTGAGCAACCTGATGTAGTTGGGGGTGTCCCTGCTTCTTGCAGGGGGGTTGGACTGGATGACCTCTGGGAGTCCCTTCCAACTCTAGTCTATCTCTGCCCGCCTGCTGGATCCAAGGTGGGATTAACCTCTCCTGTGAAGGTTCCAGCTCCCCTGGCCCAACACGGTGGGATGTCCCACAGCCTTGCAGCCAGGAAGGCTGTGAGACACTGGCAGCTCCCTCCTGCTGACAAGAAGCCCCAACCATTTCCCACAGTGGTGGGGCAGGGTCTTGCGATCTGCGAGAACAGGGAATGGGCTACAGGGTGGTGGGTGGCAGGGAGCAGCTGAGGGACATAGGGACTCCACAGGCCACAGCTAAAGGACAATAAAAAGCACTTTCTGCAATTTTTATAAAGCAAACAAGTCTGGAAGTAAGGCAGAATCCAACCTTGTCAAGGTGATTGAAGGAAAGAGCAAGAGATGGATTACACAACTCTTGGAAACTGCACAGCCATATAAATGAAAGGGGAAGTGGGAAAGAAGATGTGGGGCTGGTATCTGCTAAGGCTAGGACAGAGACAAAATATAACCTCTAGTTCTGACACAAACAACATGGAAACTTTACTGGGGCTTTTGGTAGTGACGGGGATGCTGGTCGAGGGGGGAGAGGCAGGACAGCAGGTGTCTGTGTGCAGGAATGGGAAATGCCACAGCCAGTGTGGAAGCAGCAGCCAAGGATCTTTGAGCATGCAAGCAGGTAGGAGCAGCCAGCTTCTCCTCCAGAAACGGGAAGGGGCTGGCAGAAAGCTGAAGTCACAGAAGAAGGGTTTGTAATAAATCTGTCAAACCACAGGGGGTTGGATGGTTTGGCTGGAGAACAGCAAATAGAGATCTATTTATTGGGGCAGGGAGAATGTGTTCTTGGCACATTGGAGCCTATTAGTCTGAATCTATTAGTATGCAAAGCTTTAGGATAAACATTAAAATAGAGAATAATTAAGAACATGGAAAATGGGTAAGATGAGATAGGAATTTTCTGAAAGTAAGTGATGCCAAGGTAGATAAAGAACCTGATCTTCTCGACACAGCAGACGGGATAGATCTAAGTTGTCTGGTCTTTGGCAAAGGATAAATATTAAACCCATTGGAAGAGGAAGGTGCTGGGCTGCAAGGACTGTGCTAGATGGGTATTTCAAAAATCAGCCTTGGAAATGATGCTGTTTCACATTTTTAATGGCCTTGGCACAAAACACAGAAATTGCTAATGAAATTTGGTAATTACCCGTAATTGGGAATCATCATCAAAACAAAGGACTTGGGGGAAATTACGCACGAAGAGCTGGATGCCCTTCAGGATAGGGAAACGGGTGAGATGCAGTGAAGGAGTCAAGGAGTCGTGCACGAAGGGGTGTGCAGCTGGGATTTCTGACCTGGTGCTCAGCCCTCCGTCACCTGGAGCCCGACAGACTCTGCAGTGCAAAAGGCTCGGTGCATGACTCGGCCTTTGAGTCACTGGAAAGAGTGGAGGGAGGGGAAGAAGCAGGCCCTGTTCCTGTGTGATGTGCAGTTGGATATGGAGCCCACCGTGGTATCAAGTTGTGGAAGCCATGTGTGATGCAGAGATCCTGCTTTTGGCTGCGGGGTGTTGTGACGGGGCCGTCTATGCCCCCTGATGTCCTGAGCGTGTTTGTTCTGGGAACATGGGGAGGATCCACTCTTCATGCCCTGCTCTCCTCTCTGCTCCACAGGATACCATTTCATGGGATGACCTGACTGAATTTGAAACGTCACTGCTGCCAAGTGGAGAAGGTCCCTCTCAACCCACCGCTCCCTGGTGTGGAGCTCGAGTGGCCTCTGAGGCTCCTGTGAGCAGACAAGGAGCCAGTGTAGTGCACTGCAAGGGCAGAAAACAAACCTGGCCATAAAACACAGGAGACATTTCCATGTTTGCAAGGTGAACATTACCTGTGTGACCTGACATTGTGCCAAGAGCAGTCCAAGGGGGAGATCGGGCACTGAGAGGTGTTCAGGGGGGAGAGCTCCTGAGATGTCCCCTCTTGGCAGTAGGCAGCTTTGAAGCTGGCTCCATTGTGCCATGAAACTGTCTCCTGAGCATCAGCACCCAGTGAGTGTCCCAGGCAAACTCCTGGGCTAGGAAGGTCTTCACCCTGACTTTACCTAATTTAGATAATCCCCTTGTGATGACGGTGTCCAACTCCAGTCCTCAGCTGATGAAGTCAGATGGGGGCTGCAGGGAATCTGTTGGCATGTGAGGGAAATGAGGATGCTGCCATACAAGAAAGCCTGGAGCAGGGGCATAGGAGAAGGGCTGGCTTCAGGGTGCTCCCCCTGATCTCCCAGCGCCAAAGGGTGAGGGAGGAGAGACGTGCAGCAATGTGCAGGAATGGAGGTGCAGAGCACTGTGAGTGACACCAGGCAGCAAATCAGAAGGGTCTGAGTGCCCCAGAAAGCAGGATCCCACACCTTGTCCCAGTGGGAAGGAACCTGACCTCAGTTCCCACAGGGACTAGAGGACACGGCACTGCTGGAGCAAACCCGGCCTCAGTAACGCAGCGAGTCCCTCCCCATCTCTGCGTCCTGGCTCCTTGTGTGTGCAGTGTCCTGGAACCCTGCTCTGACTCTGCAGAAGCCCTTCCAGGTTCCCTTTTGCCTTGGGGAGTTAGTGAAGGGCTCCATGCTTTTAACCCCGGGGTTGCACCCCTCGATGTGCCCTTGCCAGTGCTCCTGGCGTGCCTGTGAGCGCTGGGGTTTGGTTCCTGTGTCCTGCTGTACAATTACATCCCCTGGCTCCGCTGCTCTGCAGATAGTGAGTAATGCTCCACCGTAACTTATCCCTCCTGGCTGTTCTTTCTGCAGTTTCCCAAACCTATTTGCACCGCTGCTGTTCGCACTGTTTGCTACTGGCACTGTTTGCTGGCAGCCCTGCCAGATATTGGCAGTGGCACTGTGGCAGAAAAAAAATGATGATTTGAGCACGTCTCTCTTTTTCTAATAATCCCATGATACGGTATTTTGTGTTGCAACACAAAGGATCACCTTAGGCAGTAGAATGGTGAGAAAATAAGCCTATTAAAATGTTCAAGCTTACTTAACTCTTTGACAACATCAGAGGATAACTAGAAAGTTTTTAGCCAAGTCGGTGAGTCATCTTGTCCTGCACAATTGTCACAGCTCAGCTCATCTGTTCGGTGTAATTGCCAGCAGAGAGCTGCTCGCAGAGAAACAGGAGCCATCGTGCTCAAAACTGCACAGGACCTGCACTTGGGCTCCTGGTCAGCATTAGCAAATCACTGAAACCCAGCACTTGAAATTAAAAAAAATAAACCCTCTGAATAGCTGAGGTGGGAACCCATCAGGAAACAAAGATGATGATTCTTCTGTATATGCAAAGCTTTTGAAAAAATTATTATTTTATGTAAATAAAACGAGCTATCATCACTATTTGGATCACCTCCTATCTCGTAAAGTCTCCAGCCTCCTCTTGTAAAACGCTGGGAAAGCGGCTCATTCATCGCCAGCCACTGTCAAGTGTTTTTTCAGTCTGCTCCTGATTAAGCAGCGTGGTATCAAGGGGATAATTGCTCATTGGAATTGATCCCAGAAGAAAATCATTCAGTTGGTTCTTATCAGGTCCTTTCTAGCAGGGCGAGATACCCGCAAGATTTATCTCCCTCTTCAGTGCTGGCCTCTAATTACTATTTAAACAGCTCATTAGAAAACCTTCATTAAAGTGTAATAGTTGAAGCTGGAAATAAATGCAGCCTGATGCTGCAGTGAGACGGTGCCCTCCCACGTGCAGGCTGGGGGCACTGGCTGCCCTGGGGGGTGTGGGAGCAGGAGCTCCCCGACCCCCCCTCCCCGCAGCCCCGGAGCGGCGGGCCCCGCCCCCGCCGGTGTCCCTTGTCCCGGTGCCAGCCTGCCTGTTCGGGTTGTGTCGCCGTGTGGCTCCAGCCCGGGCTGGAAGCCTACCAGGAGCTGAGCTCCAGGCTCAGCCCATTTCCACGCCTCGCACAGGGCTCCAACAGCTGGGAGGCATTGCAGAGTTATGAGGGCAGCCTGGAGAAAATCTGAGACCAGAGCGAGCCCATTTTAAAGAAAAAAATATAATTTATACATGGGAAATGTTTTATATGAATTTATTTGCTGGTGAAATGTTTGCAAGTGTGGGCCTGGAGACTTCTCTGTGTGTCCAGAGCATGGTCAGCATTAGCACAGATTTCCCCCTCCAAACGTGCTGCGGTCATGGCCAGGCTGGGTCTTATTTCTCTGGCTGTAAAATACGTTTGGGAAGGGATGGACAGGCAGGCTCTGTCCTCCCTGTGTCCTGGCTCCCTGACAGTTTCAGCCCCAGAGGAGTCACTTGTTGGCATTAATCTTTCACTGGGTTTTTCAGCAGGAAAACCACAAATGTTTAATAAAAATCATTGCAAAATTATGCCAGGCAGCACCCAGCAAAGTGTCTGTGTGTGCGTGTGCCTTCGGGCTGGCGTGCATGCTATGCAGAAGTGGGGCCTGTAAATATTTTCTTCACATTTAGGAAGTTTAGAGAAGTGTTTATTCTTTCCCTGCCAACTCGACAACCCCAGCATGCAGAAGGGAGGAGATTCGCAGCTCCCTTCCCTGCCCCCATCCTCCCAGCAAAGTGCTGCCGTTGGGTTCATGGAGGGTTTTGAGATCCTTTGACTATGGCAAGCAAGGAGCTGCAGCTGGTGTGGGGTGGAGGTGCTCCTCCCTCCCTTCTGCTATTGCAATTTGGGGTGACAAAGCTGCTTCAAATTCGTTCAGCCCCATCACTGGTTGTGGAGCTGTTGCAGTGTCCTGCCCTGGAGAGCAAGCGTGGCTAAGGGGACACTTCGGGGCGTACCTGCCTGGTGGGATGACCTCCAGTCAAGCATCTAGAAGTGGGAAACCCATGTCCTGTCTGGGGATGGATTCTGCCCAATGGAGATCCAAGGACATCAGTGGTTACAGGCACCACGAGCTTTACAGATGTCTTGAAAGAATCCTTCAGCGCTCAGAAACAGTGAGGTTTTCCTCCCACTTTGTGACTCTAGTGGAGGACTCTGAAATATATATATATATACTTGACATATATAGCACTCTTCCAGACATGACAAGGTGACTGCTGACCTCCTGTCCTTCAGCCCCTTGTGATGTGCAGTCTGTAGGCAGCTGCAGCCAGGGTGGGATAGAAGGGCTGAAGACCCGTCGGAATCAGCCAGTTCAAGCAGCAGCTGACTGCCAAGATGCCCCTACAGCCAACCCAGAGGTCTGGGAAGGGCTGGTCCCAAATGTCCCCAACCATCCCAGAGGTGCCCAGCCAACCCAGAGGTCTCGTTGGGAAGAGCAGGATGGTTTGTGTGGAGTGTGTGTGTTAGTCTCACAGCATGGGGTGGCATCTCTGCAGTGAGAATGGACATTGTACGAGCTGTAGGGAATGGGTGTGCTGGAGTACTGGAGTGACCAGTGTGCTCTGGGTGCTTCCACCATGGAGTTAACTCAACGGGGAGTTGAGGGAAGGTCCAGACAGCTCTGCAACTGGCTGTTTAAAAGGTCTTAAGGGCTTGCTGAGGGATTTACACATGTAGATGTTTCTGGCCCAGCTTGAACAGAGCGATGCTGCAGAGTCTCTGTTGAGGCTGTAGGTGAAGAACCACCCATGACCTGACACATCAGCATCCTTTACCCCCCCGTCTCACTTCTCAGAAGGCTCATTTGGGAACCACTCTCTGCTTTGGATGCACTCATACACTGTCTCTCAGCAACTGGGCTGTGCCAAGCTGGTAGAGGGGCTGCCCATACCTGCCACAGCCTCCGTGGAGGCTTAATGAGCTTGGAGATCGTTAAGTGTGAGCTTAGGTGTGTCTCCCTTTGTGCAGTCACCCTTCTAACTGCAATGTCCTCTGCATGTCTCAGGTCTGTCCCTTGTGGGCCCAGTCTGGGGTGGTGTATCAATGGTGGATGTCCTGTTAAACTCTCAATTTTTTGTGTTTAGTCTCCATATTTTATTTCTGTTTTGCCCAGAAGGTCCCATGCTGGGCTGCCAGGCACTGCTGGGCGGTGGAGAAGAGCCCTGCCCATCACAGCGAGTGTAAAGCACCGTGTCCAGGTGGCTGTTTGCTTTTCCTCTTGCCCCGCTCCAGCCCACTTGTTTTTCAGGTTCATTCCTTGTGGTTCCTTATTCTCTCCATCTTTGTTTTGGTGCCTCCTAAATAGACTCAGGAATCACCTGTCCTGTGAGTTTCTGTGTTTGGCTGGTGGGTCTGGTGTCTGAGTAGATGGATACCCAGATGCTGCACTAGATGGGTACTGAGCAGAGCAGACAGTTGCAGAAGCTAAAAATGACAAAGAATAATTCAGGAATTACACAAAGAGCCTCTGTTTCACAAAGACCCAGAACCTTCCTGCCACAACAAAGGGAGGAGGGGGATCCTGATGGACCTGGGGAGGTTAGAACGTGGTTGTGCAACCAGAGAGCTGAGTGTGACTGGTCTGTTACACAGATCTGTTACACAGAATATCAGGAGCTGGAAGAGACCTCAAAAGATCACTCAGTCCAACCCCCCTGTCCGAGCAGGATCATCTAGAGTAGATCACACAGGAACATGACCAGATTGGTCTGGAATGTCTCCAGAGAAGGGGAATCCACAACCTCTCTGGCCACCCTGTGTCTGCTTTGCCTGTCGCTGTGAACTCCCATAGCAGCTGAAAGCGGCGTTGAGAAGGGTCCCACGTGTGACCCCTGCCTGTATGAACATGTTTTCGAGGGAAAGGCCTGTCCTACCTGCACCATCCCCTGGGACCTGATGCTGTTCGTGTGAGCTCAGCCACCCCCAGTGCCTGGAGCCTTTTGGGAGGTGGTGGGGTGCAGGAGGGAGGGAGAGAATCAGCTCCCCAAGTTTTCCTAAACCTGCAGGGCCGTGGGGGAGCAGGGAATCAACTCTGGTGCTTTCAGAGGTGCTCTCCAGGCACAGCCATCTGTGAGTCAGCCAGGAGTGGTGAATTCACCTGACTGCAGCCAAGGTAGCTGGGGTCCCCGTGAGGTGCTGCCCGGCTCTGGGGGTTAATGGGAGCCCATCTGACTCAGCAGGTAATTTCATGTACTGGGCTGTAAACACCAACAGTTTTTACCTCCTGCTGCACTAAGGCAGTTGGTGCTGCTGGGTGCTGCTGTCCTTGGGGACACCTTCCAGAGCACATTCCTGTGGACCCTGCTGAGGGAGCTGCTTTCCCTCTGGGTTGGCCAGACAAATCCTTGGTGCCTGAGGGTGGATCCAGTGAGAATTTATTTTTTTTTTAAACTAAAACGTTTTCAGAAGAAAAAGTAAATACTGTGCATTGTCAAAGTACCAGACCATAATATCTCAATTTTTTAATCCCTATATTGCTGTAGAACCAAGAAAAGACTGCAGCAAGCATCCTGAGTGCCTCTGTTGCTATATTTGTTCAGAAATCTCTTTCCAGGTACATTTCTATCCGGGTTTTTCCCATACACATGTATCTACATGTATCTATTCTGTTATATACAACACATATATAACATATGTGTACAAATGTATGTATTCTGTATATATAATAACTTCTGCTAACAAAGGGAGCCTTATCTCGTGCCCACAGCATCAGAAGGCAGCAGCAACAGCTCAGCCCCGGGGCTCCTTCTCTCCCATTGAACTTTTCTCTGTTATTCTTGGGGAAGCTGAGCAGGGGTCAGGCCCAGGCAGGGAAATGAGGTCTGGGGCTATGGAAAACTCGGACCCCAGAGCCACTCCTATTATATAGATATAAATGGAATGGAAAATTATTTCGAATAAAAGTGCACTGCCCTCTGAGAAATGTTCTCACAGAACCGCCTCTGAGAGAGCCTTAACTCTGTCAGAGCACAGCGCTCTGCAGCGGGGGGACCTCGGGGCAGCCGTGACGCAGCGTGCCAGAGCACGGGACCGAGAGCCAAGCTGTCCTTGCTGCTTTCCAGGCACAGCACAGGAGGGGGATTCCCTGTCACTCTGCTCTCCCATCACGCTGATGATGAGGCTGCACCCGTTGAGTCGGACAGGTCCGTGTCCCTGGGAAGGAAACAGGACTCATCTCCAGCTTTCTCCATCTCCACAGGGCTGCATGGAGCTCGGTGTGCAGAGTGTGACCCCCCCATCTGCATCCAAATTGGTCTGAATTTCTAACGACATCTTAATTAAGAGTGTGGTGCTGGGCTCACACGGCAAGGCACAAACCAGGGACGTGTGCCAGCCGCCTTCTGTCTGTTCCCAATTCAACACCAGTCCATTTGCTTCTCCCCTAAGTGTTCATCCTGACAGATAGAACCAGAGACTGAGGAGCCCTCTTCTCCCAGGTGCTCGCACGAGGCCTCGCACGGGCAGCTGGAAGTGGGGGCTGAGGGGCTGGGGCGTGAGCAGGGGCATCTCTCAGGGCACAGTACCCGGGGGAGGGAGCTAAGCAAATGTCCCACAGCAGTGCCCAGGCACTGGGCTCGCCTCCTCCCTTGTCACTGCCAGCCCTGTCACCTCCCATCCCTTAGCAACGAGGCTTTGCAAGAAAATCAAGGGCAGAGATGGGGGGAGCCCATGGGAGGAAGGGGAGAAGGAGCAGAGATGTGGGAGAGGGGGGTCTGCCCCCTCGGGAAGGCATGAGGCTCTCCTGGAAGCAGGGCTCAGGATGGGGTTTGAAAGCTGAGTGTGGGTCAGAACAAATCACTCCAAGGGCTTCACCACTCTCAGGCTGGTTTTCCTTCCCCCCTGCAAGGCCAGACTTGCTCTTTCCAGCTGCCTCCCAGCACCTCCTAAAACCAGGTGTTTTAGGAGGTGCTGGGAGGGGCATTTCTCACCACCATTTAGGTGCTGAGACGCAGCCGCCGTGTTTGCTGGTCGTCACTGCGAGCATTGCACAGGCAGAGAGTCCTGGGATTACACCCAAGGCTGCAGGACACGAGCGAGGTGGAACAGAAGTCAATGAGCTTCTGCAAACATTCATGCAAACTAAAGCAACTGGGCAGATATTTTGCTTTTTAAGGAAACATTCTTGAAGCAGACGCTTAAGGACTTCATCAGAAAGCAAAACTGCAATGGGCCATTTGTCCAAATGGCAAAATGCTGAATCCTAATTTAGTACCCAGAAAGAAACTGTCTGGGTTCAGTACAGATGGGTCTGTAAGTGCCCAGAAGATAACGTATCGCCTGGTGCCGTAAGAGGATAAGTATCACCTAGTCTGGTGATACAGACCAGGCTCTAGAGACCCAGCACAAGCAAACAGGTCAAGAGCAGGCCCTGCAAACCAGTCCCATGTCTGTTTTCCTGTGTATCTGAGGGACCTGCTGGGTCAGGGCAGGAAACACAGGCCAGGCCAGGATGTGGTTGACGTGTGCTGTGCCAGGGTTTTAGATGAGCAGGCAGCAAAACCTCATGCGGAGGCATTGGAGGACGAGACCCTTCCCCTGTCCTCAGGTGGCATCTTCTGCATTCCCTGTGCTCAGCCGTCAGTCTTGTGTCCCACTCTCCTTTGATGATGTCATTAGGAGTGCACTCATCAAGGGATGCAGATCACAGTTTGGGGAAGGGAAGCCATTGGACAAATGGACAGAAGTCACAAAGACCTTTCCAGTCTCTCAGTTTTCTCTCGTGAGATAAAAAATGAGAAGGCTCCAGAGCCTGGCTGTCACTAGTTTACCTGTGTATGTCTTCTTTCAGTCCTGAAGAGGAGGACACATGCCAGGCCTGAGCTGCTCTGTGGCTCTGGGAATACCTTCCAGCCTTGTCTCCTGAGGAGGGCTTCCCAGGCTTCCTACAGTGAGTTCTCTGAGGCTGCTCCTGCCACCTTGGCACCGACTGGTCTCTGACAGTGCCCAGCGCTGCATCAGAGCAGAGAGGAGAGATGGTCGCTGCCTGGGAGCAGTTTTGCTGATACCAGATTAGTCACTGTGGATTTTGGAGCAGGGTGAATTTGGGGCAGAGCAGGGACTTGCTTGCTTGCATGCAGAGGAGGTAGCACGCCGTGAGATAAGGGGGCTGATCGGAGCATGGAGACACAGCTCAGCCCCCTGGCAGGTTGCATCGTTGGCTTTTCTTCAGTATGTTACAGGCAAGGGATTGCATCTCTTCCCCTGAGGATGCTGTCCTCCAAGGCTCTGACAGCTCAGGGCTGGCTGTTGCTCTGTGCAGGTGCTGTGATAGGCACTCTGCTGGCTTGGCCAAGGAAAGCTGACGTGGTGTTTAACCCACTCACTCAAGATATGGCATGAAAAGGTAGAGTTGAAATGATGTTGCTCATAGAGTTGCCACAAGGTTTCATCAGTCCACGGCTCTGTGAGCTTTGTGCTTTGGAATAAAGCCTGTGCTGGCTGCTCCAGGGGATGCTCCATGGAGGATGGTGAGGACCATCAGGATGGCAACAGGGATCCCCCTCCCCAGCCTTGTTGGGGACCTCCCTGCCTAGTCTGGGGCAGAAGGGGAGTGGCTAGCAGGTCAAGAGAGGTCCTCCTCTTCCTCTACTCCACCTTGGTGAGACCTCACCTGGAGTATTGTGTCCAGTTCTGGGCCCCTCAGTTCCAGAAGGACATAGAACTCCTTGGAAGACCCCAGTGCAGGGTCACCAAGATGATGAAGGGAGTGGAACATCTTCCTTCTGAGGACAGGCTGAGGGAGCTGGGTCTCTTCAGCTTGGAGAAGAGGAAACTGAGGGGTGACCTCATTAACACTTATAAATATATAAAGGGTGAGTGTCAGGAGGATGGATCCAGGCTCATCTCAGTGATGGCCAGTGACAGGACAGGGAGAAATGGTTCCAAGCTGGAACATAGAAAGTTCCATCTTAGTATAAGGAGGAACTTTTTCACTGTGGGGGTGATGGAGCACTGGAACAGGCTGCCCAGAGAGGTTGTGGAGTCTCCTTCTTTGGAGACATTCAAGACCAATCTGGACATGTTCCTGTGTGATCTCCTCTAGATGATCTTGCTCAGGCAAGGGGGTTGGACTGAGTGATCTTTTGAGGTCCCTTCCAACTCCTGACATTCTGTGATTCTGTGATCACAGCCAAAAGCAGTAAATGCAGGCAGGGCACACTGGTGGAGGTGGGCAGCCAGGTGACAGGCTGCATCCCAGCCCAGTGCTGGGCATTCTGAGCAAGTGACATCTCCAGACCCCATTTCACCGTGCTCCAGAGAGACCCAGACAGAGCAGATGTAGCCCACAGCCCTGCAGAACCTCAGCAGGGCTCCTCCACGTCCGGCAGCAGGGGCTTGGCCCGCAGGATCCGCATCCCCTGGGTGCGGCAGGGCCCGGCAGCACTCGGGCCTCCTCCGGCGTGGCAGGCCGCAGCGGGTGGACGCACCGGCTCACCAGCACTCTTGGGAGCGTGTTTTTTCCCAGGCAGATTACGTAGCCTTTTTAGCTTCATCTCCCCACTACACCCCCCTTCCTCTGTTATTTTGGTGCCTTTCCCCAAGGGAAACAAAGTTAACTCAAATGCTGTTCCCACCAGAAAGGCAAAAGCTCCCCCCTCCCCGCCCCGCTTTTTCCTTCCTCTTTTGGGTTCAGGGTAATGTGTCCCATGACAAAACAAGCACAGATCCTTGCACAGAGTGCTTTGCCTTTCTCCTTAAAGGGAGAGTCTTTCTCCAGGGCCCTGAGGGCCACCATTGCATCACACCGAGGTGCCTCTCAGATGGAGGAACAGTCAAGCTGGACTCCTTTTCCCTATGGTGAAAGCAGCTGATGGAGGCTAACAGTGGGTAGAAATAGGTCTTATGAGGAACATGGAGCAGGGAGCAGCAGTGTGCCGAAGGGAGCTGGGCTGGAGGTCTTGTGGCTGAGCTTCAGCCATCCCAACAGAAATGTCTCCATGAGAGTGGGTCATTCAGGCCCCTCTGCAGGCCACAGGGAGAGAAGGTCCCATCTGGGACCATAGAGCAAACATCCCAGGTGGAGCAGGAACACAGAACATTTCTTTCTAGTGTCTGTAGCAGTGATGGGTGAGGAGTTGCTCATCCTTCCCCACTGCAAAGCAAGATGTGCTGGGCTCATGATACGGGAAAAGTCCACCTCAATCCAAACCACCAGCTTGTTTCCATCGTCAGGAACAGCTTCATTATAAATGTTTGAATGGGAGAGGCTGACACTGGCCTCTGTGTGAGCATCCGCAGGTGGTCTCACCTCTGCCTGCTCTCCCACAGGCACTGGGGACACCAGGCTGTACCTGCTGCGGGGAGGTTTTAAAGATCTTGATGAGTCTGGGCTTTGCCCACTGCTTTGGGGTGGCAGATTTCTAGTTTATCATTAACTGATCCATAAAACTTCCTTCTTCCCACAAGCTGCTGGTCACCACTTCACTGCACACTGCATCAGAGAACATTTAAGTTACTTTGGGGCATGTGGCCTCTGCATGTTCCCACCCCACCAGGAGCTGAGCATCTTCTCCCTGCAAAGGTGTGTTACAGGCACAGGGCACACAGGCTGGCGTCACGCTCATCTGCAGTTACCAGCCATACCCCAGTCGCATCCCTGAGCCCCTGCAGACCCTTTGCCTTTGTGAAGGCTGTTTGTGGGATTCCCTCCAGCCTCGGGTGTCTTTTAACAGCTTTCAGCAGATGGGATCGTAATGCAGACCCCTACATGAGAGTCTGTAAGTGCTGGTGTTGCCCATATGGCAGCGAGTGAGTGCTGGAGCCTGGGGACTGGGGTGTTTCCCAGTGTTGTGACTCAGTATTTTCATGATGAGGCTTTGGCATCTCACTCTTGGAACGTGCCCCTGCAGTGAGGTGTCTGAAAGGGGAAAGAAAAATCAAAGTAAATGCCAGAAATGTGATTTGGGTTTGCAGTTAAAAAAAATAAAAGGAGAACATTTTCCTTCAAAGATGTTGAAATCAGACTTTGTTTTGTTTCAGAGGTTTCCAAGGAATTCAGATCTTGAAAATAATAGGAAGTGGTGAGCATTCATGCCCATTGGCTGGGGGCTCTTGGTGGCTTGGGCACAGCATGGGGGTTGTCCTCTGACACCTTTCTCAGAAGTGGCATCTCAGTCAGGAATTGCTTTGGCCTCAAGCTAAGTCTGCTTTGGGTGAGAGGAATCATCCTGCTCCCCTCTGCTGAGCGTGAGCAGACCAGCAGTGCCAAGCTTAGCCATAGGCATCTCCAGCCAGACGGAGATGGGTGAAATGGACTCCCCAGCTCTCTGCTGAGTTTGCAACCATGCGAGAAAGTCAGCAGGATGGAGAAACACCCACTTTGTACACATCAGTGAGTCTCATGGACTGGAAAATCTCCCTGCTGAAAGATCTTACCTACTGCTACACAGCGCAGGAGCCAAGCAGAGATGTGGTCCCAGTCTCAAGCTGGCTATCAAAGTCTCCGTTTCCCTCCTGTGACGTGTCCAAGATGATGTTTCTGCCTTCAGAGGTACCTTCTTGGGTGGTGCCTGATGATTAATGACTTCCAGGTCCCAAAGGTGTGGATGTGGGAGTGAGAATTGTGGAGCAGAGGGAATACAGCTCTGGCATAGGATCTGCGACAGCCTGGCTCATCCATCAGGAATGCCGTGATGGAGGGGAAGTTCCAAGTGTATTCAGCATGGGAAAATATTTTATCAAAGAAACTTGGAATAAAAAAATAAAATTAAAATCTAAACATGAGCACTTGACACTGTGCCACATGAGGGCTATTTTTAATTTTCTTCCTGATCATTCCGCTTTTTTTCATCATCATCATCAGCTCTTTGGATGATGGAACTAGTCACCATACATGAGATGAAGTACACAGAGAGCTTGTGGTTTCCATCATTTTAAATCTCCTAAGGGACTTGAGAGCCGTGGATTTGCCATCAGCTATGGGTGAGCTGATGGCACTCAAGACCATGTGCTCAGTGGGGTGTATTTGGGACCCGAGGGAGGGACAGGGGTGCCAGCTGCGTGGTGTGCTGCCACGAGGACTCGTAGTGTTGGTGTCAGACACACTTCTATGAGGTGTTTTCTAGGAGTAGCTGGAATAAATGAAAATCCAGGAACTTTTAGAGTGGATGAAAGCAGGGTTGTGCTCCATCCTCACTGCTCAATGTTTTTATTCTGATTACTTTCAGAATAAAGAATAACAAACACACTTGATGAGCTGGAGAAGCCCTTGCTGAGAGCCTGATGCACCATGGACTTGACATCCCTCCTGGAGGCAGGAATGGAGAGGAGGAAAAGCTGAGCACCAGGTCTCAGCCTTGGCAAGTCCTAAACAGGGTCGTTGCTGAGCATCAGGTCCTGAATTCATGCTGTCATGCTGGGGCCTGAGGAAGGCTCCAGTGCTGTGGTGTGGCCATCACCTCCCAACTGCAGGTGACGCAATGGCATCCCAAAATCCCGTTTATGTGCTTTGGAACCACCGGTTGCAAGGCTCGTTTTCTGTCTGGTTACTTGGTTACTCAATGTACTGTACTTGGGGCAATAGTAATTTCTTGAATTTCTAGTTGCACGACCACATCCGTGCTCACTGGTTTCTTGAAGAAAACAGAGTGGTGTTTAGTTGATGCTGTAGCTGGAAAATGCTTCTGGATATGGGTGAAGATGTCCCTTTTCCTCGAGGAGGATCCCTGTGGTTATCCCTGTACCAGCGCGGCTCAGTTACGGAGCACTTTCCATTTTGCAGACTTTGGCTGATCTGTTTCCTAATCCTTTGAGCTGAGCTCCAGGCGTTCTTGGAAGACATCAGGAGGAGCACATAGGTTGATGGCTGTAGAGCTGGGCTTGAGCAATAATACCTGTTAGGAGCGAGTGGCACCATATTGTTTGGGAATGTCTTTCTAGGCAAATTCCAATAAATTGAAAATGTTACTTCTCAACCACTGTATCTAATCAGAATGTGGCAATGGCAGACAGTGATCCCATGTAATTGCCATACTAAACACACCTAACCCCAGTTAGGACACTGAATCCAGTGCTGGCATTGCTTGTGCCTGTGGTTTCACCACAGATTGGCATCAAGTCCAAGAAGGAATAATGAAATCACCTGGTTAAGTGGCACTGGTGCCCTACAGTGCCCCTCTGCTCTGTGCTGTAAGGAGGAGACCAGGATGAGATGTCTGTTCATGGACAGAGAGAGCAGCTGCCCTGGGCCCCCTCCCTCCCTGCTCCCAGCCCTCAACAAGCCCATGAGTTACAGAGCTCCATGAAAGATCATTCAGTTGGTTTTGGCTTATTTAAAAATAAAAACCCATGAACAAAACTGAGACTATTTATTTTTACACAAGTCTGGATTTTCCCACAGTGGCTGTTACATTTGGGAACTGTAGGAGCCAACATCCATTTTTTCCTAAGGTAAGGAGTCTTCCTTACCAGGATCATTAGGACAGCAATCATGACAGACATTTCCTAATCAGTCATTAATCACAGGCTGGGCTCGCTGACACTTCCTAGGAGCTGCTGCCCCCTCTGCAGCAGTGCCCATGGCTGGGCTGTGCCCCTGAGGGATGTCAGGACCATGTGGGTGCTCAAAGGCGTCATGGCAGGAGGCACCGAACAGGAGATTGCTGGCGGAGCAGAGGTGTCCCAAGGACACCTGTGCTGAGAGGAGACGGGGCAGAGACGAGCTCTCCTCCCCACAGGCACAGTGTTTGGCAGGGCCAGGCCACAGGAGCTGCTCAGACCCAAGGGCTGAAGGCGGTGGGGTCCAGAGAGGAGGAGGGAAGGAGAGGGGGAGCTGAGGGGGACATTTCGTGTCTTTGAGAGCTCTGGATCTTGGCGGGGGAGCATGAAACCCTCCCACCGGGGCTCACCCAGGCTGAGCATCACCACCTGTGAGGAACAGCATCAGCCGTCCCGCTGGCCGCACCAGCGGCACCAGCGGCACCAGCGCCGGAGCTCCCGCGGGGGCCGGACTCAGCGCTGGGCTCTCCCACGCGCTCCGCTTGCGCATGCGTCCTGTGGCGGTGCCTGTGGGACAGCCCCGTGCCGCGCGGGGGTCACTGCACCCCCGGGGTGGTGTCCGGCGTCACCCGAGAGCAGCCGGGGACAGCCCTGCCCGCCGGCTCTGCCTTCGGCCCTGGCAGCTCCTGGCGAAGAGCCGCAGCGGGAGCCGTGTCTCGCTGCCCCTCCTGCCCCCTCCCCAGACCGGAGCAGCACGCGGGGTGCCCGCGCGGGCCCGTTCCCACGCTCATTGTCCCTGGGCCAGGGGACACACAAAGGAGCCGCCGCGCCGCTGGCAGCCGGAGCAGGGGCAGGAGGGGCGGCCGGGCACAGCCAGCGCCGCTGCCGCTGCCTTGTCTCTCTCTCACTGAGGGCGACCTTCGGGTTTCTCCCTGCTAATCTCCCTTTAATCCCTTCTCCTCTCCTTGCCTGGGTCAGGACACTTCATTGTCATCCCCCACCTTCCCCAGTGGCTCCATCCCAGTCGCTGTCAGGCCAGATCCAAGCTGAGGTGTCTCCGTCACCCAGTGTCTCACTGATGGACAAGGGGCAAATCAAGGGCTGATGGAAGGCTGGGGGTGCTGCCGGCAGCACTGGACCCTGCTCTCACCCCGGGGCACCTGAGGGATCGCTGGGAGTGGGATGCAGGCACAGCTGTGCCCCGGTCCTGCCTCCCAGTTGGGAGCTGAAACCTGTGGGGCGGCTGGCAGAGCTGTGGGGCTGGAATCTTGCCTCCCCACAAGCCCCACAGCAAAGCCTTGTGCTCAGGTTAGCTCCTGGGGCTGGGGGCTTGGCTGAGCCCCCACCCCTGCCAGAGCTGTGGCTGTCACAGGGCTCTGCTGTGCAGCATCCTTGGTGCTAGGAGTGGGAGGCCGGGTCCTGCTCCTGGGCATGGGCATTGCCACTGCCAGGCTGTGCACCAGCATCACTGGGGTGTAACAGCCAGGACTCGGCTTTGACAGGATTCAGTCAAAGCTTCCACATGTCACTCTCCAAAAGAAGGAACCTAAAATTGCCATTTTTACAGCACTTTTGGTCCCATGAGGCTTTAGCTAAGGGTTTTTCTCAGCTTTCACCGCCGGGCAGGAGTGTCATTGGCCTCATGGCTGCAGGGTTGGCAACAAATAGTTCCAAGAAGATGTACAGATGCCCTGTCTCAGCTCATCCCAATTC
The DNA here is from genome assembly GCA_013399135.1 of Heliornis fulica. Lineage (NCBI taxonomy): Eukaryota > Metazoa > Chordata > Aves > Gruiformes > Heliornithidae > Heliornis > Heliornis fulica. The sequence continues at coordinate 220,180 of VXBZ01009399.1, forward strand.
TGAGCAGAGTTTGAGCTGAGATTGAGCTCTGTGGTTGCAGCACGAGTTTGGGTGCCTGAAGCCATGGAACTGTCCATGTGAGATGTAGTCTTGTGCCTGAACCCTTCCTTCTGGAAGCAACCGGGGCAACAGTGTCCCCAGCTGCATCTTGGGGTTCCTGACACTCCCATGAGGTGATGGCTAATGACGATGGATAATGCTAATTGCAGTTTGGAGACCATCAAGAATGAGATCTGACCTTCTGATGCCACAGGGACTTGACTTGGAGACTGAGCAGGGATTCGAGGTCTGACTTTGGGTCCTCGTTTGTGAGGGCCTTGGCTGCAGTGCTAAAACACCACCAGGTTCTCTGTTAAACAGTCTGATGCAGTCGATTTCAGCCCATGCTGCAGCTATCAGATGAATGGTCAGCAGCTGCTAAAGGGAAGGAAGGCAATAGCTGTGCTTTTATTGGAAATCCAACAGTAGCATCCACATTTCCAGGCTGGTGCAGGGGGCTGGAAGGCTTGAGGATGGGCTGCTCATCTGCAGAGATGCCTGTAGACTTTGGAGCCACCCCTGTGTGCAGCTGGGTTTTGAAAGTGCACGTGCAGCTCAAGAGCTGTTAGTCCTTTCTGTCTGGGATTTCAATATTTCTTGTCTTAATACTTTGACACATAGCATGGTCCTACCAGAGTTTGCTGCTCCCACATCTCATGTGGACCCCAGCAATGTGTCTGTGGGTTTATCCTGGCGATAAACACAATCCCTTCGTCAGGCACTCAGAGCTCCGTGGTGCTTCCAGAAGGAGGAGGCTGTGTGGAGGCTGGGGCACAGAGCAGCAGCACAAAGCCCTCTCTGCCTAGTGTCAAGGACCAGTGGAAAAAAAAAACAGTCTGTAGCACAAGAATCACTGAACCCCAGACAGGTTTGAGTGGGAAGGGATCTCAGACCCCCNGCCCTGGGCACCAGCCCCTCTCCAGCTCTCCTGGAGCCCCTCGAGGGACTGGAAGGGGCTTGGAGCTCTCCCCAGAAGCAGCTTCTCTTCTCCAGGCTGAGCCAGCCCAGCTCTCTGTGAAAAAATAATGGGGAAAATGCAGGTGCTGCTGGTCTGGAAGAATTATATCGAGCAGAGTTTGGCTTAGTAATCCCTAGGACAGGTTGGCTGTTAGAGCCACATCTCCCACTTTCCAGAAGTCAGGGACAAGGATAAAAACCTGAAGGTTGCCCAATATGCCATTAACAAATCTCAGCAGAGGTTTGGCCGGGCTTGGGTCTGACAGCAAGAGCTGGAGCAGGATCAGGACCCACGAACTCTTTTGCTCTGGGAATTTTTTAGCCAGCGGGAATTTCACAGTGGGAGGAAACAAAAGTGGTAGAATGGGGGCTCATTAGGCCAGGCCAGGCCAGACCTATCCTAATGATGAGGGTTTCCTCTTCCTCTTAATGAACTGCAGATTTGCACCACAGCAAAGCTTTGGAATGCAACAGTGGTGAAAGCTCTAAGTCCTTGTATGGGCTTTAAAGGTGCCCAACCTTTGACTTGTCAGGGAAGAAAGCAGGGAAGAGATTCCTTTCCTCCTGGACAAAGTCCAGATTGGCAGCCCACACCCAATTAGCAGCAAAAGCCACTAATGACACAGCACAAGCAGCTCCAGCCTCCAACTCTTCTCACAGACCTCGCCAACCCTGGGACTATTTTCTTTTCAGCCACCTTCTGACAGCAGGATCCCCACACTGGATCATCTGTCCTAGGGGAAATTGGCTCTGCTGGCACCTGAACTGTTCTGAGCGGGAAAGCTGTGATTTCTGGGTGCCATGGGCTGTTGAGAAAATCCCCCTCTCAGATCAACCAGTCTGTACAGAATGGAAGTGCCCCCCTGTTGTTAATCCATGTATGAGTTCACACTATGGACAGAGGGAGGTAGTGGGGTTTTACTGGAGACTTTGTTCATGCTGAAGTAAAGCAAACTGATGGGCAGCCTGAGCCCTGAAATAAGGGTTTTCCCTTCACTGAACAACTGGAGAGACAAGAAATGGGGAGGGGGGGGTTTGTCAGGAGACTGGCTGCCTGGTTTGCAGCATCAGCACGTGGCTTGGCTGCTCCGTCCTCTCTTCACCGAACCACCCACCCACAGCTCCAGGCTTCTCGCACTGGAAGTGCTGCTGTAGCGGTTCCTTGGGGAGCCCTAAACCCCAGGAAAATACCAGAATTCCCACTGTGAGTCAGACCACAGGTCTGTTAAGGGCCGTGGGTGATGCTGTCAGCTCCCAGGAAGGTCTCCAGCCATGAATGAACATCCATCCCCTTTGGGGCCGGTGGGCTGGAGCACAGTATGACCCCGGCCACAGCCAGCTCCTTCAGACACACACTGCTCTGGGTTTTCCTTCTCCCACTGGCAGTTCTGTCCCCCCACAGCCCCTGTCTGGGCTGTTCATTACCTTGCTAATAGCTTTGTGCCACCGCTTCTCCCAGGGGCTGCTCCTGTCTCTCTCCACGACTTTCCCAGGACGCTCCTGTGAGGAATGACACGTGTCTCTGGTCACTGTGAGCTTGGATACAGGCTCCTTCCTCCCCACTGCTGCATAATGAGCAGTGAGCTAATGACCCACCAGTCCCAGGGAGTGAGACCCCAGATTCTCACTGGGCTCTCCCTTGCCGGGAGCCCACCTGGCACACAGGTGGGTGCAGACACCAGTGCTGTGCAGCTCCCATCTGAGCCCAGTGGGGCTCATTTCAGTTAAATAACGTTATGAGTGTGCAGGTTTCTCACCCAGGAACAGGAATGTTGGGTCAGTGCAGCTGGGACGTGGTGCAGGCAACCAGGGTGCTCTGCAGAGGGGGCTGCCAGAGGGGTTTGCAGGGTCCATCCCATGGTGGCTGTCACATGCAGCAGCCACCCTGAAGTCCCTGCTGCCGTGGAGGGACCACAGGGACCCATGGCTCTGGAGGGGGTGCAGGGGCTGTTGGGGATGCCAGCTCCATACAGCTGGAAGGGATGTTTTCCCTGCAGGAGCTGGCACTGCTGACACAGAGAGCTGTGCACGCCGGGGGAACTGGATGTGCTGCTGTCTCTGGAAAGGTGTCACCTGTCCAGCAACCTGCCTGGCTCTGCCTGCACAGTCAGACCTACAGAAGAGAGTTTTCAGCTGCTTTCCCTCCCCAAGTCTTTAACACCAAGGATGACTGTGGGGATGGTGCTGGAGCCTATTCCCTCGCCAGGACTCAGAGAGTGTGGTGCTGTGTTACTCACTCCAGGGCTTTGGGCTGTGCCGTGGTTGCACATCAACTTCTCAGATTTGTGCCCCCCAGCTCCTCTCCCTCTGCCCTCTTGCAGCTGAAGGCCATTGCCCTGGGCCTGGCCCTCCCTGCCCTGGGCACCAGCCCCTCTCCAGCCTGTTGGATTTTTTGTAAGATTTGTCCCTCTGTGTCTGCCCCAGTCCTGCCTTCCAGCCCCCAGAGAGCTACTTTCCACAGCTCATGGTGCCCAGGGGAGGTGATGCCAGGTTGGACCCTGGGAAGTAAGTCAAAGTTGTACTTTAATAAAAAATCCTAGAAAGTGATGCTGCTAAGGCTGTAAAACAGCAAAGCAGCTAAAAGCAGACAAATCTACTAATTACTTGCTCAATAAAAAAGTCCTCCAATAAATCCTTTTAAGGTGAACCCATAAATCTCTCCAACATCACTAAGGCCAGTTCTCTTCAATTCTTATCTCCCCCCAGGGAAGCCTTTTAAGGGCTGCAAACACAGTGGTTTAGGGTTTGCATTGCAGCTAGAACCAAAGTTTGACGAGATCATCCAACAAAAGTGACCCTCTGTTCCCTGTGGCAGCAATCAGGGAGCAGCAGGTCCTCCCTGGGGAAGCAAATGCAGCCCTAGGACTGTCTCTGAGACCATCAGCTCTTGTATCACATATCCAGGAGCCACCACTGTGGTGTAACAAGGCTGGATGCAGCCCAGAGTGATGGGACCTTTCCACCTAGAGCTTTGGTTCTGGATGTACGTGTTGAGGGCCCAGGTTGCTTTGCTGGGCTGTTGGCATAAGACAAGTGAGCATCCCTCAAATGGACAACCTCCTCCACACAATTCAGTTGCTGCTGCAGGGGACCAGCCCCCAGCCCGTGGTGCTCTGAGGCCAATTTCCCAGAGCATATTAAAAACCTCCAGGAAAGTCACCCCCCAGGCACCCTTCAGAGCAAACCCCCGTCTCTGGGGATGAAAATGACTTTGTAGCTGGTGAGTTGCTGGTGCAGGGTTGTGTCATGGGGACCTTCCTTCCACAGCACTTCCACCTCCTTCTTCCTTTCGAGCGACTGCATGCCCGGCACCACTCGCTCTCCTCTCCAGGCTCCTGGGCAGGATCAGCTGCCCGGGTGATGCCAGCACCCCACATCCCTGTATCCCTGTGTAGCTGCCACTGCCAGCCTTGGGCACCATGGGACATTCAGTTCAGCTGCCCAGCTCAGTGGCATTGCTGCTGCTCAGGTACCTGGCTTTGCTTACCAAGCTGAATTCAAAACGCAGCAGACATTGGGTGAAAAGATCCCCAGTTTGGCATCTGGATGCTGTAGGAGATGCTCTGAGATTTTTAACCCCCAATGGTCATGAAGTTTTGAGCAGGGGAGAGATGGATTATTTTTCCCCTCTCTCTCTGCTAAGCTGGAAGTGATTTTACTGCCTGATTTTAGTTGGTTGGAGTTGTTTTGTCTAAACTTGGTGGGTTCCCAGCAGTCTTCAGGGTGTGCTTTATTCCCCTCCAGCTGGAGGTTTGTGAGCCGGCAGCGGGGCAGCAGGAGCAGCCTGCTCTGCTCTGGCTCCTGCACCCGGGCACGTGGCCATCACCGTGGCTCCAGGGCGTGTGGCTGCTCTGGAGCTGTCTCCCCCAATTACCCCCACACCCTCTCGCCCTGCCACCATGGGGTCGGGGAGCAGTTCCCCAAGCAAATGTCACCAGCAGCCTGATTTAAACTGACAGTGGCACAGAAACTCCGATGTGAGCCCGACGCCACCGCTCCAGTCTCGCCCCGTGTCCCCATCCCCTGCTCCTGCTCGGGTGGTGGCTGCCAGTTGTCCTTTATTTCAGGTTTTATTGCTCTGAGACTACAGGCCGTGCAAGGGGCTGTTTCTAGCCATCCTTCTCTGACTGAGAGGATGTGCTGCTGGATTTTATGTCTGTTTGCTTTCTGCCTGTGAAAAGCCTTGCATCTGTTTCATGGAGTCAGGGGGTAAAAAAAACCCCAAAACAAACCACTTTATTTCTTCAGCTCTGCACATGCAAAGGCACAGCCAGGCCTGTGTGCCTCTGCAGAGGTGATGGAAGAGGCAGGAGAGCCACGAGCCCCGTTCCACGCTGCCGGCACCCTTGTGTGCCTCTGCAGAGGTGATGGAAGAGGCAGGAGAGCCACGAGCCCTGTTCCACACTGCCGGCACCCTTGGGTGCCTCTGCAGAGGTGATGGAAGAGGCAGGAGAGCCACGAGCCCTGTTCCACACTGCCGGCACCCTTGGGTGCATAGCGGGGTCTGCAGCCCATCCTGCATCTCCAGCTGGTCCCGGGCCGACAGCCAGCCACGACATGGCTTTGCCTTGTCCAAGTCACGGTGGCAACCTGAGCTGTAGCATCTGTTGGAAAAAGCCGCGGGGCTGTGCGCGGTCTCCCCCACACCCCGCCGGGGATGAGAAGCCCCGGCGCTGCCTTCCCACAGCGAGATGCTGCCTGCCCCTGCCCTGCCCCCTCGGCTTCTCTCTGATGTGGTTGCCGAAGGATGTGGTGACAATAAAAGTGCGAGTACAGAGGGATGCTCAGGCAGGTGAGGCAGTTGGTTTCCTGTTAACACCAGTGCGACAAGACGCCGCTCTTCCCCGCTGCCTGGAGCCAGCCGGTTCCCAGCCCGCTCCCTGCACCACAAGCTCCATTTACAGTTATTTACTAAAACAACACAGAGTGTGTGAACTCCCTCTAGGCCAAAAATAACTGCCGCCCCATTAACTCGAACTGTTTGTTTGTTTTTGGCTGTTTTCTGCCCTTATCGCGGGCAGGGAGCCTGCCTGCTGCTGGGGCTGGGCACCGGCCGCGCTATCGCCCACCACCCCCCCCCGTGGGGAAGAAATCCGGGCTCCGAGACCCCCTCGGACCCCGCTCCGGGAAGGTTTTCTTGCCCTGTGTGAGAGCCGGCGCCGATTGGAGTGTGTCTCGGTGTGCAGTGGGGGCTGCTGGTGCTGTCACCCACCCCCACGGGGACGGGGCAGCTGTGTCGCAGTGAGGTGTCCCCCAGCCTCTACTGCCCGGCTGCTTGTCACCACAGGGATATGGGGACCTCAAAGGGTTGTAGGGGTGTAGCAGAAGCTCATGGCTGTAGGTATTAAGTGGGGTCTGAATCAGTGGCTCAGAGTTGAACTAGCTGGGAGCAAAGAGGAGACAGAAGCCCCCTGGGGAGACAGGAGACCCCCCAGCCTCTTCTCCATCTTTCCTGTGGGATGGGGTTCACTCGGTTTTTCCTGAGGAGGAAAAGTCCCAAAGAGGCATTAATTCCAATTCTTAGTCTTTCAGCCAAGTTTCAGGGCAAAGAGTGACGGGTTTAACCCTCTCTGCCCAAAAAAATACCAAGAAACCCATCTTGGTTTTCAACCAGCTATAAAGAGAGGTGGAAAACTTTAAAATCAGAAGTTGCCATGAAAAATGCTGCAGATGCCTGAATAAAGTGTTTTAAAGCAAAAAAACACCAACACTTTTCCCACAGCTGCTTGTGACAGTATCTGCATTCACTGAAGCTGACAGGCTCAGTGATGCTGAGAACCCCCATGTCCCAGCAGCCCAGGTAGCCCCCACACCTCCCTGCCCAGCTCATGAGGGCTCTTCACATGCCAGCTCTTCTTCTCACACCCTTCGGTAGTCACAAACATGTAGGAGGATTTGGCACCATCCATCCCAGCAGGCATGGACTTAGGGGGCAGGGGGAGGACTGTGGGGGGCTGCAGCCCTTCTATATTCCTCTCCTCCTGCCCCTGTGTGTTGTGCTTGCATCTGCCTGCATGAGAAGCCATTCAACTTTGTTCTTTGCCCTGGGTTTTTCCTGCTGGTTTTGCTCCACGTTTTATATGCCATAAGATATGGTTCTGTCTTTTTTTCTTCCTCCTCAGCCCTCAACATCCGTGTTTATTTATCAGGTTTGCTTGGGCTTAAGAGCACATGGAGCCTGCAGCCTGCCCTGCCCTCTGCCATCTCACATCACATCTCGGGGCAGGGATGGTGCAAAGTCTTCAGCATGGCTCTTGAGTCTTGTTGCGACAGTGGGAGCAGGATTTGGGCATCAGGGACTGCTGCCATACCCCCCCTTGGGCACTGACAGAGCCCACAGCTGTCCCTGGGGAGGGACACTGGTGTCCCAGCCCTTTAGGAAGGAGAAAAATGCAGCAAGACTGGGAGGGTCTCTGACTTATGTGAGCAGAAGCAGCCAGGAGAAAACAGGGAGTATTGCAGGGGAATTAAACTCTGTGTTTTGTCGCTCCTTGGCCACAGCCAGAAAGTCCCTTAAATGCCCCATTCCACAGTCAGAAATAAGAAGTTGGGTCTGTCATGAAGGAGAAGGGAGTATTCTGTGGGCTGGGTGAAATCAGAGCACTCCACTCCCACACAGGTTGCTGTCTCAGCCACTTCTGCATTGCATCCATGAGCTCTCGTCTCCACAGCGTGCTTGTTCATTTGGAGAGGTTTGGAAGCCCTGTCTGGGCTTTTGTTAGGAAACTTAAAAAAAAAAAAAGGCTATTTAAAATGTCCCAAAGGTGCCCAGTCTGAGGAGCTCCATGTGTGGTTGACTTTGTGGGGAAGGGTCTTGTTCTCTGCCCCAGGGAAAGGCCTCTCAGGGGTGGCCAGTGGGAGGCATATACTTTTATCACTTGGGTCTGTCTGTTCCTGTGAGGAGGATATATATAAAAAATCACAGCCCTGCCTGAGTGCTGGCAGTCTCTGCCCAACTTCCTCAGCATAAACCATCGCATGCGAGCGCTGGTGCACAAACCTCTGTGATATCCTCACTGAGATAAAGTGGAAAAATCAAACTGGTGGAGCTGAAAGAATTATTGCCAAGGAGGTTAAGGGCTGCTGAAAGTTACAAAACATGAAGCCAAGCCCTTTCTTTGGCAGGAGCAGTATCTGTTGATTAATTTGGGCAGGGAATGCCCAGGCTGGGATTGTCATCCATTGTATCTCCGTTAGCATGCCCATGAAGGAGGTTAATAGCCCCAGAGCTGGGAACAGTTTCAGGCTGTGGGGACCACAGCAATGCAAGATTTTACTTTCTGCTCAGGGTAACCAGAAGGTTTTACAGTTTGGGGTTTGGGTAGTGCAGAACGAGCTGCCAGTGAGGCTGTTTGTTGGCCCTACTGAAATGATGATTGTCACCAATGTGTTTGTAATCTCAGGAGTTCCTTAGCAATATTTCTCTCCTCTTCAGACAGTCAAACATTTTTCCCACCCAGCACACTTCCCCTTACGTGACAGATGAGGTCAGTTGCCCACAGCATGTGAGAATTTCTCACCTTCTTGTTTTCCAGACAGTGTCCTCTGGCTCGGACTTGGCAGGTATCCCTGTCTCCTTCAGTCTGCTCCCAGGGAGATGGTCGCCCTCTCTTAATCCATGGAAAGCCTTTTCCAGCCCTCTTTAAAGATCTACTGACATTTCACACCATCTCTGGCATCTCCAATCATCTAGGTTACCCTGAGGAAGGAGGGCTTTGTGGGGGACCAGTCGCAGCCCCGTGAGGGGGTTACAAGGCAGTGGGGCTCTACAGGGAGGTACAGGCTGAGCAAGAGGCTGTGGCTGTGTTGGGTGATCACAGAGGTCTCCTGACAAGCTGGCTTTGATGAAGCCTGGCAGACCTCTGGCTTTGCCCTGTCACCTGTTGTGGGGCAGCTGGACCCCCATGTGCCTTAGGGAGTACCACCCATGCTAAGCCCTGCCACCTCATCGAACAGGATGGGCTGGAAGCTCTGGCACACCAGGCATGGTGTGGCAGCCTGTCCTGCTGTGGCCAGGGCTCCTGTGCATCAGAGGTGCTGTGGTGGGATGTGGGTCAGCAGGACTGGTGGGTGTGAACATCACTGGGTACCATTCACCCAGCAGAGAGATGCTCAGGTATGAATTTCATTTAAGACTGGTGAGCAGGAGGATTCTCACCCAAGACCTTTCCCTGCCCTACCTTTTGGAGCTTGCCATCACAGCGGTTTTGGGCCCAGGACGTGTGATGTCTCCCATGGTTCCTTTATGGCTTTGTAAAGTAAGAGATGTTGGTGGTGCTGTCTGTCATAGGAGGTTCCTCACTTCTCCTGTCTCCTCTGAGAAGATGTTCAGAGAACACAAAATATTAAATTTTTAAAGGTGCAGTTTTCCCTGTTCAGGGAAGAAGTGAGTGCTCTGGTTATCAGAGGTAACGGGGCAGGGATGGATATGCACAGCATGGAAGAAACCACACCTGGTTTGCTCCCAAGTCCATCATCCCCAAGGACTCCAACAGCGCCCACAGAATAGACGAGAATCTGGCTCTGTCCCCGTGGTGGGCTCACCTCAAGCTCCCTCATGTTTTCTAGATGCCTTTAGACAGTGGGGAGCTCTGAGTGCTGCCTCTCTCAGCACAGATCCTCTTCTCTTCGTGCTTCTCAGCTTCAGAGTGGTTGCAGAGTGCCCCTGGCTGGAACAACACGTGTGGAGTTAATCTGATGTGAATAGAGGGTCGGAAGACACTGGAGAGCAGGAAATGTGTGTGCTGGGCTTGTGTGTTGAGTGAGGTTATTTCACAGGGGCTACAGGCACCCCAGAGAAGTGCTGGCACCTCAGATGGTCTGACTGCCTGCCAGGACCTGCCACAGTGGCCAGCAGACTCCATCACCTGTGTCAGCTCTGCTCATGTCATCATGCTCCCCTGGTTTGGGGAAGCCCCCACGCCATCTTGGCAGTTTGGGGATGTTCTTCTCACCTCCATGGACGCTTGGACACGTCAGGTGCACTGTTGACCTGCAGCGCTGGTTTGGAGAGGTCTTGGTCCCTGAGGTTCCCAAACACTGATGGGGAGAGTTGTGCTCACTGGTGACCCACGGACAAGGAGGGGTTGCCATGGGCAGAGCACTGTTGCCCACCAAGCTTGGGGCAGTTTGAGTGTCCCTGGGTGCCCTTGCCCTCTGCAAGGCTGCTTCCAGGGGTGCAGTAGGGGGAGAGAAGGTGGAAATTGGTTATTTCTGCCCCTGCCATAACGTCAGACCTCCTCACCAGCTCACGTGCTGGAGGACCAGCCCAGCTGCCCTGGCTCCGCTCACAACCCTCGCTCAGAGCCATGGGGACACTTTACCATGTGGCTTTTGCTCACAGCAGCGTTTTGGTGCTGCAGCCGTGGTGAGTCCACACAGGTTCTGGTCACGGGCCCATCCCTGCTGCGCTGGGCTGCGGCTCCCCACGGCTGCCAGTACTGTGTGCCAGCCCCCAGCATGGGCACTGGCAGAGCTGGGACCCTGCTCTGGTGGAGCAAAGAACCCTGATTTGGGTGCCACGAGGTACTGTAGCTCCTGCCATGCAGCAGGATCACTTCTCCTCTCTCTTTGTGTCCCCTTCAGTGAGATCCTGTTTGCCAGCACGTCTCCCCAGAGCCCCAAGGCCGGGCTTGGGACTGAGGGAAGTGACAAATGCGCAGACACCAGGATTGTCATTTATTCCCCATCACAGCCCCACTGGCCCCTGGCAGAGCCCCTGGGCACTCTGTCCACTTCTGTTTCTCGGTTCACACATTCTTCTGGACACGCTGCTTTCACATCTCCTGTTTGTTTTGAGTGGAGGGGCCAGGACGGACACACGAGGGCGAATTCCCAGCCGGGCCCACACTGTGTCTGCCGCCTGCACGACACGGGGCAGGGGTGTGAAAGTGCCTGCTGAGAATGTGCTCACGTTGTCACAGCAAAACCAGATGCCGGCAGCCACCCCGCTCTTCCTGTGGTTGCAGCAGCTGCAGCCTCCAGGGAGGAACGTGAAGCCAAGTGTGTCCCCAGCCCCGGCTCCGACACGCGTGGGCAGGACCCGGCGGTGCCGGGGTTTTGGGGCTTGCTCGCAGCTGTAGCTGGAGGGAGGAGTCGGGTGCTTCATCTGCAGGGTGGGGGGGGACAGGGAGGTGGAGGCAGCCGCGAGATCTCATCCCATCTGTGCAGTGTGTGACCAGCCCGTGGCACAGCTGTACGGTGGTGGGTTTCCTCCCAGCCCACCGCAGCTCCGTGGCCGCTCAGGTTCTGAAGTCGTTGCCAGCAGACCTGGCCAGTTTGGCTGGGCAAGTATGGAGGGAGCCTTGTGCCTCAGCAAGCCCCAGCTGTGGGTCACAGGAGGGGGCTGGGCAGAGAAGGGAGCTCTGTGGGGATGGGCTGGGTGCACTGCTGGCTGTGCCACTGTGGATGCCGCTGTGGATGCCAGCTTGAGCAGGGATCCAGCTGTCCTGAGTCTTCCCCTGGGATTTTGATGGGCTCTGGGTCTGGATGATGCTCAGCCAGGGTGGTAGCACTTGGGGGAGCACGTCCCACCAGGAAGCCCCACCAGCATCATCTCCTTAGCCTTTATTTTAAAACAACAGACAAGGACTTTGATGCCAACCTCAGCGGTTCCAAAACAGGGTTGTCCTGTGTCTCAGCACCAGTGCAGAGTCTTTGGGGTCAGGGCCTAAAAACTGGAGCACTTTTGGGTGCTCAGCACCATCTGGCTTTACCCTCTTCCTCCGAGGTCCCTGACGGGGGCTGGGCATGCTGTCTGAGGCACCCTCCTTGCATCCAGTTGGCTTCAGCCACCATCCCACCTCTCCCAGCTGGCCTCTCCTTGACCATGAGTGGGACCTCCTCCCTTTCCTGTCCACATCCTCTCCTGCATCGGGAGCAGATCCTGTTTGTGGTGGAGCTCCGAGGGTCCCACCCACTGGGCAGTTCCTCTTGTCAGATCCGGCCCCGGCTCTTGGGTCTCTGTTTCTAGTGCTGCTTCGCCCCAGGTACCCCCGGAGCAGCCCAGCAACGCGCCAGGGCAGCCCAGGCGGGGGATGTGCAGGAAGGGCAGGAGGCCTGATAGCACAGCACACTGGCTAAACTGGACCCTTTGGCCCCGGGCTGGAAGGGACAGGCCCACGGTCCTGCCCGCTCTGCCTGGTGAGGGGCATGGGGACAGCAGGATGGGGTGATGCCAGGCTCTGTCTCTGTGCCTTCAGCAGCTGGAGCTCCCAGCCTGGCTTCCCTCTTCTTCCCACAGAAGGCATGAGGGAGGTGAAGTTTGGGTCTGCAAAGATGGAGCAGGAGAGCTGGTTTGTTTGGCCAGCAGTTGTCCCCAGGCAGGTGTCAGCAGGAATCTGTGGAAGCGGAGTCATCTGCACCCATCATGGTGGCACAGGCTGGGTCCCCTCAGTGCTCAGGCCATCCCCAGGGTACTGGACCTGAGCCAGGGTGGTTCACAGCAGTGGCAGCACCCAGGGTGGCCTGAGCACCCTGCACTGTGCTTCAGCACCCACACTGGCATCGCTACCCGCACTGACAGCAAACCCCTGGGCTGGCTGTAAACACCCCAGGTGGACTTGGCACCCAGAGCAGTGTTGAGTAGCTGGACTGGCATTGGCACCCCAGCTGGCATTAAGGTCTGGGCTGGCCTTCAGCACCCAGGCTGGCAGGAGCACCCATGCCCACATCTCTTGTCTCCCTCGGTTCAGGGGCAGGAGAACAGGGCCAGGCTGCAGCAGAGTGTGAGGCTGGAAGAGGGGCTTAGCTGGATTTGGTGGAGCTGGCAGGAAAGCAGCAATGGTCCCACTGGAGCTGAGGGAAACTCAGAGGGATTTAGAGTAAAGCTGCTGCTGTTTCACAGAACCACAGACTGGTCTGGGTTGGAAGGGACCTCAAAGCCCATCTAGTCCCACTCCCTGCCATGGGCAGGGACATCTTTACCAGATTGCCCAAAGCCCCATCTGACCTGGCCTTGAGCACTCCCAGGGATGGGGCTGCCACAGCCTCTCTGGGCACCCTGTGCCAGGGCCTCCCCATTGCTGCTCCCTGGGGGTTGGGCATCTGACAGCACTTTACCAAACCCCTGTGGATCCTCGTGCCCCCCAGTCAGGCGGCAGTGCCCTCCCTGCAGGACAGCACAGTGTGGGTGCTGCACCCTGCCATCCCCGAGGCAGGCATGGGTGGGGGGGGTTGGCACAGGGCTGCAAGAGCTGAGAATCAGGGAGGGGGTCAGGGCTGGAGGCACAGCCTTGGCTCTGCCAGCTCCCTGCCTGGCATTGGACAGGGTGGGGGAAAGGCAGTGTCATCAGGAGTTTGGGTTAATGCAAACTGCCTGTCCCAGCTGCCACGGTGACACTTTCTCAGCTCTTGACCCCAGCCTGGACCAGAAGCAAGAGCACTCACCCCAGCCAGTCTCTGGTGCTGTGGCTGAGCCCGTGGAGCAGCGAGAAGGACCCTGCTGTGGGTACCACCACATCCCTCGCAGGTCCAGGCCCTCTAGCTGAAACATTTGGTGTCTCCTAAGGGATGGGGAAGCCCTGCTCCATCCACAGCTGAGGGCACAAAACTACCTGGCAGCCGACTGCCCTTGCATGAAGTCATGAACAGGTCCCAGCAGATGCTGGTGCCCATGCCAGAGGTTGCCATCCCTAGTGGCACCCCCAGATGGGCTGGGGCAGCCATGGAGTTGGGAAGATTTTCCTCCAGGGCTGTCAATGTGCTGTGGCATCTGGGGGTGATGGGTTCCTTGGCAGCGTGTCCCTCTTGGGGTGCCTTGGTCTTGCACTGCCTCTGAGTAACCCTGATGCCTGGAGCAAGGCTCAGGGTCTTTATCCCATGAGACCACCAGAGTAACAGGAGAACAAAACCCACCACACCAGCTCGTCTGGGAGCGTTTTTGCCACTTTACTTTCTCCCTGATCCTGTAACACAAAGAGCAAAGCTGCCAGTTTGCCTGGAATGACCTCTGTGCCCTACAAACCTAACCCCTTCCTCCAAAGGACAAAAATCCCATTGCCCCACACCTCCATCTGTTTAGGGAACAGTTTAACCTAACAAGATTAGCATTCGAGGTCGTCTCTTCTTCTTTCGCCTTTTTCCCCCGCCGTTTGCAAAGAAAACAGCATTGGATTGAGGACAAAAGCTTGAACCCCCTCATTTGTAAGTACCGAAGCCTTTGGAAACTTTTTTGTTCCAGTGTTATCTGGGGAAAGGCCTTGTGAATCCTCCCCTAAAGCAAACAGGAGTTGGCCAAGGGGCTCAGCCCCAGGGAGCTCAGCACAGGGCACTGTCCGGCTCTCCCCACCGTGGGGCCGGGGAAGTTTCATTGGGGCATTTCCCCACAGAGGTTTGCAAACCCCACCACAGCCTCTCCCTGCTGCCACAGCCCCCAGGGGNTTAAACACCATCATGTCCCACCACGAGAACTTGCAGGGGGCTGATCTGGCCAGCACCCTGCTGCAGCCTGGCACAGCTCAGAGAGGTGACAGCCCAGAGTCCCCGGGGAGGCATCGTCAGGGTGGGGGCAAAGGTAAAGGGGTTGATTTCCATTCTTTGGGACTGTTTTCCCCTCCCTCATCTCCCGCCCACCCCCACCCTTTTCACCACATTGTGCTGAGCTTGAATCAGACCTTCACAAAGGGGATTAGAGACCGGTTGCTGATAAATAGCAAAGCAGGTTGGAAGCGTGGGAACCAGCCATGGCGCAGCGCGGAGGGACATTCCTGCTCCGGAGGGCCGGGAGGGAGCAAAAGTCCGGGCTAACCCCGGGTCACCCGGGGGACCCAGCGCCTGAGAAGATTTGTTCGGACACTGGCTTTTGTTGTGCACAGTTCCGTGTCAGCCCAGCGTGTCTCTCCCTGCTATTGATGGAAAGGAGAGCGCTATTGTCAGGCACCCGAGGGCCCCCCTGTCACTCCTGCGCTCTCGGGGTGACATCGAGGCGCTACGTGGGAACCCGACCTGGCCTGCACCCGGGCGAGGGCTTCTGGTGATGCTCCCTGACTGCCAGCTCCTTCCCAAGGCAAGGAGAGAGGCTCAAGAGGTCCCTGGGAGCTGAGCGTGGGCTGTGGGGCCGGGAGCTGTGCCCCCTCCGCCCTCCCTGGGAGATCTGGGGCTGGGTGGGATGGACACTGCAGCAGGCAGCTGCCTGGGAACGTGGAAGGAGTTTTTCTTTATCTGGGCCCTGGCGTTATCAGTGAGATTTCCCAGAGGGAGGGGGCGAGGCAGGGTGGTGCCAGAAATCCATGCTGGGAAACGGCCGCGGGACAAGAGCAGCGCTGCCGGCCCCGAGAACCCCAGTGACATCTGCTGTGTCTGCCTTCACCCCCAGACACCTGCTGATGGCTTGAGCGTTTCCCTCATCCTCGGACATTTACTTGCTCAGAGGGTTTTAATCTCCACCTGGAGACCTGGGGAGAGGTGGGAGAAGGGCCTGAGGCTGGGTCTGACCACCCGTGGTTGGCTCCCGCTCCAGCCTCTTTCCAGGAAGGTTGGGCAGGGAATGTCCCCAGTGAAGCACTGCAGGGTGTGCAGCAAAGCTGCCCCAGCAGCTATATGAAGCTCAGCTGCTTCGCATCTGGTGCCAAGGCTCGCTACAGCATCACAGAGCATCTGGGGACAGGCAGCATGCCAGGGAGGGAGCCTGCTGGGAAAATCCCTCCATCCCGCCTCCAGCTTTTCCCCCTGTGACCCGACAGCAAGGAGCTGAGGTGACCTTGAACCCTGCAAGCTGCCTGGGCCTGCTCAGGGCTCCACATGTTTCTTCTACCACCTCTCGTCTTGGCAAATGAGCCAAGAGTGGGACTTGCTCCCAGCCCCAGTTCCTCCTCTGAAGCCTGATTTTACTGTGGAAGACTTACAGGGAGCTGAGGCTCTGGCACCCCATCCTCGAGGGTCTGTGTGGGGACCACAGGGCCACCCCCAAAAGCTTAACTGAGGTGAAGCCAAACAATCTGAACAGCCACATCCAAGTGTGCCCGAAAGGCTCTGTGCCCAGCGGGGCAGCAAACGGGGCAGAGCAACAAAGGTGTTTGCTGCCACCAGGTCCTCTGGCTGCATTCAGCCACCTCGGAAGGGAAAGCAACAGCCTCCTCCATGAGCCGGGATTACCCTGGAGGAATGAGGCAGCCCAAGCGGCTCAGGGGGACCGTGGCTGCTCTGCCACCGAGGATGCACGCTGCTCATCCTGGGAAATGTGTGGGGGCAGCCAGAGACATATTCCTGGAGGTCACTGGGGAGTCTGGGAGCTGGAGGGGCAGTGTCGTTCCGTTGGGGCTGGGCAATAGCCAAGTTTTTTTCATAGAACTGTGAAAAAATGGGAATGGCTTCCGAGAAGGAGGATTTTCGGCTTGCTCTGGTCTGGATCCTCTCTGGAGGGCGCAGGAGTGAGTCGCACCCTGGGCACGTTTTCAGGGCCTTGCCCCAGCTGCTTTCCCAGCCCCAGGGTAAGGACCCACCCCCCAACCACCCGCGTGCTCGCTGGTGCCCTGGTGCTGAGTCAGCACTTGGGAAGTCTGGGGGTGTTCCTGGGGAGCCTGGGAGCACCCATGGATGTGAGGTGAGGATGAGGATGGGGATGGGGATGCCGTCCTGCTCAGAGGAGGGGATGTTTTCAGACACCCCATCTTTGGTCCTGAGCACAAAATTGGCCATGTTGCCTGTGCTCCTCCAGGCACCCACCCTGCACCCTGACCTCTGCTGTGGGTGCAGAGACCCACGGGGTTGGAGGAGGGTGGGGTGGGAACACAGCCAAGTCCTGCATGCGGCTGCTCTGTCCTGCACCCCAGGTTGTGCCAGAGGCATGGAGGGGTAAGTGCCCAGCACCCGAAGGGGATGGTGCTCTGGGTGAGGATGCTTCCTCCAGCCACTGCCCGTTGGGTGTGCTGCAAAGGCATCTTCTGCACCTTCCCTCAGCTCAGCACCCATCTGCCTGCCTCCAAGAGCCCACTGGGCACAGCATCGCCCACACCGAGCCAGGCTGCGCCCCCTGGGGCGCTCAGATAAGCCATCAGCAAACATCTTGTGGCTTCTGGAGTTTTCTGTGAAAAATCAATAGTCCTGGAACGGGAGAGGAATTTTTAATTATTATTATTCCCAGGCTATCAGAGCCACCAGCTAGCCCTGTCCCACCGAATACAGCTGCTCCCTGTGCACTCAACAACCGCTCTGACGCCCACCCCCCCCAGCCTGTTTGTTGAATAGGTAAGATCCGGATTCCCAGAGAGAAACAAACAGCACCAGACACCTGGAATACTCCAACCTGAACCCTCTGCATCCCAGCAGTGCCCCTGCCACCCCTCTGACCCTTCAGGGTCCCCTCTGTCACCATGACAGGACAAGACACTTTGGAGGTGCTGCTGGTGGCCCTTTACTCAGGAGCCAGGAGAGAGCCAAGGGCAACTGTCCCTCCATCCCCAGTGACCATGTTTTGCTAGCTGGAGTCTCTTAAGACATTTGTCTGGGACCCCGAGGGCCAGACCTCCCCTTTCTATGAGCTGGGTGCCCATGTGTCCCTCACACAGCTCTGCCAACCCAGCGCTGCGTGTCCCAGGGGAGAAGTGCCTGAAGTCAGCGTGTCTGTGACAAGGGAGAAGGACAGACAGTGACTGAGAAAAGGAGAGTGGAGGGGACGAAGGGTTTGGCAGGGGAGGGAAGGCTGGGAGCATCCATGTGCCTCAGGACAGACCATCAGGCTCTGCTGGGCTGAGCCTTGTGACCATCTTGTGTGAGGCTGAGTAAATTGGGACAGTTTCTAACCTCTGATTGCTGCAATCTTGCAAAACAGTTCAATTAACAACAGGTGCTAATTGCTTCCTTTTAACTCAACATTTGATCAGCCAGGAAGCAGGCTTGAAAGTTGTGTGTCTGCAAGGTGCCTTGTTGGGACATGGGGCAAATTCCCCAGGACTTCTAAATGCCCCCACGTAGGAGATGCCAGTCAGGCCCTGGGTCACAACAACCTCCCACCCAGCACTACAGGCTGGGGGCAGAGTGGCTGGAGAGCTTCCTGGGGGTGTTGGTAATCAGTTGGCTGAATCATCAGCCAGGAGTGTGCCCAGGTGGCCAAGAAGGCCAACAGCATCCTGGCCTGTGTCAGCAGTGGTGTGGCCAGCAGGGCAAGGCAGCGACCAGCACCTGTACTGGTGAGGCTGCCCCTCGAGTGCTGGGTTCAGGTTTGGGTCCTTCACTACCAGAAGGACATTGAGGTTGCTTGGAGAGGCTGAGGGGAGACCTGATCACTCTCTGCTACTACTTGGAAGGAGGTTGCAGTAAGGTGGGGGTTGGACTCTTCTCCCAATCATTTCTTCACTGGAAGGGTTGTCAAGCACAGGAACAGGCTGCCCAGGGAGGTGGTGGGGTCCCCATCCCTGGAGGGATTTTAAAGCCATGTAGGTGTGGTGCTTGGAAACATGGTTTAGTGGAGGCCTTGGCAGTGCTGGGTTAACAGTTGGACCTGATGATCTTAAAGGTCTTTTCCAACCCCAGCATGGACCTCTGTTGGGGCAGATGGGTCCCCATCCTGGCAGGCTTGTTCTACATTGACAGAAGTTAACAAAGATGAGCTGAGCTCAAGCAAATGTGGATGAGCACAGACACAAGCCTGGCACCGTCTTATTTACAGGGAGAACCAGAAGAAATTCCAGTGCCTTGATTTCTCTGCAGGCACCTGGGAGCAGCCAGATTTTGGGGGCCCTGAGCACTCTGCCAATGTTGGCAGAGGTGACAGAGGTCACCAGTCCTCACCCACCACCCTGCTCCCAGGAAGCAGAGCCAGGTTAGGAGCCATTTGGTCCCAGCAGTGTCGGGCTGAGCAGTGCTGGCGCGGGTGGATGGTGTCGGGTGGCTCAGTGACAGAGGAGCCATTCGCACCTCTGGGCGGGAGATGAAAGAGCCGCTGGCTTGGAGATGAAAGAGCCAGTGGGCTGGGGCATGGGGCGAGGAGGGAGGTGAGGGGAAGCCCCACGAGTTGTTTTTCTTCTCATCTCTGCCGCACAGCAGGACTGCGGCAGGCAGCACTTGGCTTTCCCAGGGCTGCGGCAGAGCGGGGTCCCACACCGAGCCCCACGCTGCAGTTCCCTCCTGGCCCCGTGCCACAGGACCACGGTCCCCTCCCGGCTCCCGGCTGAAATGCCAAAGTGGGTCCTCACTGAGCATCCATCAGGACATTGCACAGAGGAAGGGACACTCTGGGGGTGTTTGCCAAAGGAGGAGGAGTGTGGGGTGTTCCTGCATGGAGATAGACTCTCCATGACCTGCCCTCAACTGTGCCAGGCTCTGTCACCCAGCGTCAGGTGGTACTGCACTGTGGTGACACAGCAGTGACCCAGCCTTGGGCAAAGTCTCTACCTCTGGTTTATATGGTGGGGCTGGGCACAGGGCTCAGAAGGGAAGGGGGATGTCAATCCTCAGTGTTCTCATCCCTGGCACTCCTGTCCCCAAGCAAGAGCGTTCCCATGTCTCAGCATCGTGGTGGGAGCACAGGGGGCCGGTGCGCTGCCCTGTGCCATGCTGCCATGGCACACCGTGCTCCCGTCAGCTGGGCCCTGGGTTTGGGTGCAGCTGTGGCTTTGGCTGCACCGGGACCACCCAGATGGTCTCCACAGGGGTGTCTGTGTGCCAGGCTGGTCTCTCGGTGCTTCCTTTGCCATCTCTGCCTGGAGTCAATAATTCATCAGGGCACAAGCAGCAACCAGGCAGGTCCCCTTTTATCATGGGGGATTAACAGTCTCTCTTTAACTGGAGGAGCAGGAACCTGAGGGAAGTCAGTCTTCATGACCCAAGCGTGTGTCACCTGGGCTGCCAAGGACCCTCAGCTTCAGAGGTCCCCGTCTGCACTGATGGCTCATGCAGAGTGGTGGGAGCAGAGGGTGCTGCTCTGGCAGATGGGCTCCCACACCTCCCTCAGGAAGCCTGGGACTTGGAGGTCTGGACTTTGACATGCCTTGGACTTTGAGGTTGAACGTCCAAGAGCAAATGGCAAGCTGCTTCCCGCCAAAGAACCCACCCAGGTACCTGGTGAAGACCCATTTGTTGTTTCTATGTGTCAGGTTTGTATACAGGAGCTTGTGCCTGGGCTGTGCTTTGAGGACCCTCAACCTTGCAGGTACCCATGAAATGGGGCTGAGCAGGAGAAGCTGCTACCCAGTTGCTCCCTCCAGCTCTCTCTCCCAGGGCAAATACCAAGTCTAGGCTGCCCAGGCAGAGCTCAGAGGGTTTTGTCCTCCAGCCCTGTAGGACCTCCTGTCTGGGTGGAGGTGGCCAGAAGGCCTGACCAGCTATGGCCACAAGCAAAGGACAGTGAGGAAAAGGACACTGAGCCCCCTGGCATGGCAAGTGGGGACCAGCAAGACTTTGGGGACCTGCAGAGAGTGTTGGTGGAGGATGCTGATGAAGCCACAGAGGTATCTGGCTTAGCATCTGCATGATCCAGACTGCAATACACTCATCAGCATATCCTCACTGAAAGCTGCAGGGGGGGAAGTCACTTGTTTCAGCTTTAAATGTTGTGTTTGACGTTAATTTCCATTGCCTCAGGGTGCCTGGGTTGGTTCTGAACCTCTTTGAAACTGTTAGGTTCAGGCAGAGCTCAGGCAGGGGAAGCGGAGAGCCATCCTGGAAACCCATCTCTCCATGTGTTCTTCTGGCTGCTCTCCTGGCAGGTCTGGGGCTGCTGCCCACCCTGGGGACGAGCGCGCTTGCTCGGACGGCGCCGCACATCCCCCGTGCTGGACCCGAGCGCGCTGGACGTGTGGAGCCGGGAAGGAGCTCTGGGGAGTTGGACCAGGTTGATGGTGCTGGACAAACACTCCCAACTGCTCCTGGCACACAGCTGCAGCAAGTTTGACGGTGCTCTGCTGGCCCCTCCCTGGAGAGCACCGACCTCTGCAGGACCTGGGGGAGTTGGGTGGCATCAGGAAGCCTGGGGACAATGGCCAGGGGAACGAGGGTCCCCCCTCATCTCTGCACCTCTCCTCTGCCTGCCTGCCTCCTGCCTTGTCCGCCCTGGCTGCTGGGTAAGGATCGCTTCTCACCTTGCACAAAGCTTAATGCCCATGGCCCTGGCACGACTTGTGGCTCAAAGGTACTTCTGAACTAGAGACAGGCAGCGATAACTCACCTGCATGCTTATCTTCATCACTCGACACGTGAGGAAGAGGTGCTGCCACAGTTGGTGCTGGCACAGTGGGCAGGCTTCACCCTCGAAACTGCACACACCAAGGTGCCTGCCTTGGGTGATGACCTAAACCTGCTCCTGGTCTTCCCAGCCCATCACCCGGACACTAAGAGGGAACCAGGGGCTTTTTGAAGCCAGCCCAGGAATGCACCGGGATGCAGCTTGCATTTATCGTGCTTCTGCTTGAATTCCCGTCCTCTGGCATGTTTAGATCAAACCTGACGACCCAAATCTGACTGCAGAACTGAGAAGAAAAAAGTCACCTTCTGAAAAGAGCATCCCAGGAGAGCAGCCGTGTGTGCCTCAGGCCACCCCGGGCCACCGCACCCGGCTGCACCACGGAGAGGCCCCCTCAGGCAGCGCCGAAACATTTCACCGGTTTTAATTCAATTACTCTGCAGAGCAGCGTGTAGCTCCGATGACACCTTCATCCCGTGGCAGCAGAGCAGCTCTGGACGCTGTTGCCAGCAGCCTGAGT
>VXBZ01009399.1:241832-260503 GCA_013399135.1 Heliornis fulica
AAAACCCACCGGCCTTTATGCCATGGAACCCACAACGGAGCTGGCAGAGCAGAGGGTCACCCCATCTCTGCCCTACACCTGGGCCAGCAGCTCGCTGGGGGATCTGGAGAAGTCCCCCAGCACTTAGGGACAGGGTCTGGGTGGGAGTTGCCATCACAGCTGGCTGCTAGTGGAGGCAGGTGGGGAGGAAGCAGTAAAGGGAGGGNAGCAGGATGTGTCCCCAGCATGGGGCTCTTCGGGCAATCAGCACCTGCTGTAGCCCACTGCCCCAAGCTGATAGAGATCTCTAGCCACAACTAGGGCACAGCAGATATTTTTAAAGCTAAGAAACCAGGAAAACTGTTCTTATTTCAAGGTCCCTCCCCTAGCCCCTTCTTGATGTCAGCATCAAGCAGCTGCCATGGGCGGAAGCCCAAATTGTTGCTCCAGACAGGTCTCATTTAATTAAGAGCCAGCTCAAGGGGGATGTTACCCCAACTGTGCAATGTCTACCAACAGCTGGGGAGATCTGGTCCATGGTGATGCACATCCCATCCCTGCTGCCACCACAGTTCCCAGAGAGGCTCTCATCTGCTGTCCTCAGTGCCCTTAAAATCTGTTGGCTCTAGATGCTGTCCTGGGGTGTCAGGTGTTAGGCAGATGGACTTTTCCATGGCCTGGTGATGTTTTCCCAGCCTTGCTTCCCACCAGTCAGTATAGCCTAAGAGGCAGTGGGGCTTCCAGACCGTGCACCCCCCTTGTCAGCGGTGTGGGGAGAACCACCCCGAGCCCTGTGAGGGGCTTGGAGGCAGCACAGAGCGGCCCCGGTGGCTGAAGGGGCTCTGCCAGCCCTGGGGGGGCAGCATGCCCTGATGGGGAAGGGCTCACTGCAGCCCAAAACTCTGGGGAGGGAATGCCCCCCTACCCACAACCCCTTCCATCCCACACAGGGGGACCTCAGCCTTCTCAGGGTCTTCAATAAAGACCACTTGCCCGGGGCTGGGGCCTTCTCAGCACCACTGTGCCCGGCTGGCCCCCAGCTCCGGAGCCCCTTCACCACCCTGCAGCATCACGGGGGCTCGGCAGGGTCTGCGTGGGGACGGTGGGGACGGCTGGCCCCAGAGCCCCTGCTAAGTGTATGTGGGGTTGGTTTTTTTTTCCCACTCCTGGGAACCAAGCTCCAGCCTTTGTTGGCGAACAGACCGCGGCTTTCATGTGAAAAGGTTAGTACAGTATGTTAGTTCCTAATGAGGGGATAATAGTCTGATTCTCACACCCCGGGACTGCGAGGTGACAGCAGCACGGGAGAAGGGTATTTAACACCTTCCTCCTGGGAACCTTTTCGCTTCTCAGCCCAGTCTCCCAGCCTTGCCAAGAGCGAGGAGGAGGAGGAGCACACTGAGCCTTTGTCCCCACTTCCCTCTCACGCCCCAGTCCCATCCGATCAGCACACGCGTCCTCGCCGTGGGGGCCGACAGCAGAAGAGCCTGGGAAAGAGTCGGTCGATACGTTGGGATCCACCGGCCCCGCGCTGTCACCTCGCAGTGTCAGAACCCCCCCAGCCACGGGCACCGCGGGGAGCTGGCAGGGACCCGGCCCCCAGGGCAGGGTTGGTGGGGGTGCAGCTGAAGGATGGCTGGTGCCATCCGTCTGCATCCCCTTGGCTGTCACTGGGACTGGGGCTCTCCATGCCACCCAGGACATCACCAGGGGACCATGATTCACTGCAGACATGTCCCTGGCACAGCCTGGCTGCTGCACAGGGAGGAGTTAAGGGCCCTGCTGTTCTACCTTGCTTTTCCAAGAATAATAAAGATTCCTTCTGAAATCCTGCCTCCCACCCCATCCTGCAGTGGTTTAGGATGGGGACAAGCCCTGTGAGTGTGTGATACATGGGGACAGCCCCACTCATGTCCGTGGCTGTCAGCCATCCACAGCTATGTGCCATCCCGGGGAGGCTACTGGACAGTGATGTTGCCATTTTCTTGGGGGTGACAGCACCATGGGGGGCAGCCCAGGCCCCTGCATGATGTTTTGCTGGGGTGATCCCTGCCCCATGCAGGAGCTACAGAGCTGGGGACACAGAGCTCTGCTGGGCAGGAGGGGGGCATCCCCAAGGAGCACATTGCTGCTGGTTTTCTGAGTGGGGGATTAAACCCCTTGCTACAGTATTTATTGAGGGAGTTCAATCCAGTCCATCTGTGTGGGGAACTGGAATGTCCTTGGAGCAGGAGAGACCAGTTTTGCCGAATTCCACCCCCATGGGATGCCAAATTACAAGTGTCATTGCCTGGGCTGTCACACTCCAAGCCTTTCAGGACAGGACACCTTCCCACTACTTAGCAATCTTAGACACAGCAGATTTCATTGTAATCCTTTCCTGAGTGACCTGCTTTTACACAGAGGTTGCACGTGGGAAAGCATCAGCCTGCAAGTCCCCAGGGAGCCCAGGGAAACTCCTGTCTGTGTGTTGCTGCTCCTGCTGGGCTGTACAAGTGGGACAAGTGATGCTGCAAAGCAGTGGCTGAGCTGCATCGGTGCTGAGCTACATTGGTGCCAGCAGCTCAGCACCACTGTGTCCACTCCACATGGCTGGGTCAGACATTAGACCCTCAGAAGTGTGTGGGGGGGTGGTGTTGGAGTACAGCCTGTGCCTGCTAGAAACAGGGTGCTGAGGAACTCCTGCCCAAGTCTGTTCAATAACACCAGACCCTGGGTCCTGGGGCACTCCCCAGGCATTGCCACCTCACCATCCCTGTACCCAACCTGGACATCCAGGTGATGTGCAGGAGGGTCTTCAGGCCACTGTACCCCTTTCTGCTCACTGCTGAGTCCCTGGCCAAGGTGCTCAGCTCCTCTGTTCTTTTCTCTTTCTCCTTCATTGTTTAAGGTAGGACATCAGCTCCAGGCTCGACATGTTTTCTGACAACACCACTTGAAGGGTGTGTGCTCTGGGTTTGGGGTTACTCAGAGTCGATGGCAATGCCTCCCTGGTCCCACAGGCACACCAGGCAGGCAGCAAACCTCTCTCAGGAGCTTGGGGTGAGCTCGTGGGGCTGGACTGGCCTCTGCTCCCCAGAAAACCCAGAGGAAAGCAAAGGGTGGGATTTTGGGACAGGCTTTGAGTCAGACCTTGAGGAAGGAACCCCTCCGTCCCAAGGCTGGCCATCTCCCCCAGCCTCTTCAGAAAACAGAAGTGTGGGAGCAGGCCTGCTTCCCCAGGGAGACAGCAAAGGGGGCTAAGCTGAGTATGGCCTGCCCAGGCACGGAAAGGGCTGCAGGCATGGGGTGGGGAGGTTGGGAAAGCAGTTAAGACCAACCAAAATGTCACAGCGAGGTGTGACAATGGTCAGTGCCTGAGGGACAACATCACAGAGCACGCAAAGAATGGGAACCCAGTATTTTGCTTGTTCTTTGGGTTATTTTTAAATGCTCAAACTTCTGGAGCAGGGGAGCCAAATCGTGGTCTAGGTTTGGGGAGGGCAACCAGCAGCCCTGGGGCTGGCTGTGGGAGTGGTGGGGTTTGGGAAGAGTGTGAGAAGAACAACTTTGCTGATGGGGGGTTCAGAGCTCCAAAACACTCACCAGGTCTGAAGACAGAGCTTGTGCTAGACAGCTGCTGTCATGTCACATACTTGGAGGGGGCTGCCCTTGCCTCAGCGCCGTGGGGCCATCACGGCTCGCTCTCCTTGGCACCAGGCTGGCAGGGTGCAGGTGCTGCCTCTTGCTTCTCCAGGCTGTGCTCTCCCAGTTCCCACAGTGGCCAGTGGGAACAAGTGCCAGTGTCCCCGCTGTGACATTGCCTACGGTGCAGCCGCCTGCTCAGCCTCTTCTTGGGCTTCTCCAGCCTGGTGCCATCCCCTGGAGAGGTGGGCAGCGAGCAGACCCTTTGCTGGCCCAAGGGTGGGTGCACTGGAGCAGGCTGCCCACCCTGGTATGTGGGTTTGCATCACACCCAGACCCAAGCAGCATCTTTCTGGGTCAACCTGTGCAGGGCTGTTTGCACCAGAGGAGATGTCTCCCAGCTGAGGTGGCCTGAGAGCAGCCATTCCCTCGCTCCAGTGCTGACAATTTAACAGCAGCCTGGGAAAAAGGTGTCTTGTCACACTCCTGGGCTGCACTTTGTGGCTGAGCTGCGAGCCCTGCATGAGCAGGGCCGAGGGAGACCCGCCGCACAATGAGCCCTTTATGTGCCTCTCCCCGCGGCTCGCCCCGACCCTGAACTTTCCCATTAGCTGTTGGCACGGTGCCCTCCCGCATGTGCCCGGGAGGGAGCTGGCGCTGCTCCGTGCCCGGCAGCCGGCACGGCCAGGGGTGGGAGCGCACTGCCAGGCAGCCGCGTTTGCAGGGGAGGGGACGGTGCAGGTTGTCTGGAGGAGAGGACGTCCCTCTCGGTGGTTTGGATGAGCCCGAGGTGCCCTGCTCAGAGCATGTGGCCATAGGGGTGCAATGTGACAGCTATACACGTGATGGGATGCTGGGTGCAGTGGGATGGCTCTGGGGACACCGTGGTCAACTATGAGGGATCCCCCTGGGTGTTTGGGGTTGTTTAGTTTGGAGAAGAGGAGACTGAGGGGAGACCTTATTGCTCTCTACAACTACTTGACAGGAGGTTGCAGTGAGGTGGGGGTTGGTCTCTTCTCCCCAGTAACAGGTGACAGAACTCGAGGTAATGGCCTCAAGCTGCGCCAGGGAAAATTTAGGTTGGATCTTAGGAAGAACTTCTGTACTGAGAGAGTCCTCAAGCATTGGGACAGGCTGCCCAGGGAGGGGGTTGAGTCCCCATCCCTGGAGGGGTTTAACAGACAGGTAGATGCGGTGCTTGAGGACATGGTCTAGCGGTGACTTGGTGGCGGTAGGTTAATGGTTGGACTGGATGATCTTAGGGGTCATTTACAGCCTTAAAATTCTGATTCTATGATTCTGAAGATGCTGCCCACAAAGATCAAAGGTTTCATTTCTCAGTCCCATTCCTCCCCCTGCACTGAGAAGGGAAGATGCTGAGCTCTGCCCAGCTGGCAGCACCCTGGTGGACCTGGGTGAGTTGGGTTCCAAGGGAGCTGGAGAGGAATGTGAGGAATGGAGCTCACACCTTCCTCCCTGCACATTGTCCTCACAAAGAGCCTGTCAGCATCTCCCACTCACAAGTATTTTTTCTGTGGGGTGAAATTACAGTTTTGCCACCATTCACCTGCCACATTCCTCAGCAAAAGAGCAGACCCAAGTTTGGTGGGTTGGACCACTCCTCTTGCCATCTCTCCCAGCATTCTCTCCTCCCATTGGCAGTTGAAACAGCAGAGTGCAGATCCCTTGGCTTCAGCAAAAGCCTAAAATACCACAGGTTTATGTTATATTATTACTCCTTTTTACCTTTTTTTTTTTTTGCATAACACAACCAAGTGATGATCTCACACTGCAGGCCCCTGCTGCAGGGTGACAATGTGGAGGTGTTGGGGCCCCCAAGAACATGTTTGTCTCACCACGGTGACCTCACATATCACAGACACATATCCATGGCATGTTGGGGAAGTATCAGGTTGGGAACACACAAGATCTCTTGGGGTTTCTCCAGCAGCAGCAGCTCATCCCCCACACTGGTCCTCTTGTAGGTCACAGCAGCTTGCACAGCTTCTCTCTGGGTCTGTTTTTGGGGGATCCTTTTGGAGAAGTCCTGCAAGAGCTGGTGTTTTCCTTCAAGATGAGACACATGTGGTTGCACTCAAAGGAGGTGGTGCTCCCTGTGAGTTCCTCTGTGCTGGCAGAGACCAGCCTTGCTGCTTCATGCTCTGCTCCACCACGGGGTGAGCTGTACCACCAAGGCCAACCATCACATCAGATGGTAAGAGCCTTCCAAAGGTCTGTGGCATGAGGCTGGTCTTCACTGAAATCCCTGCTTCTTCCACCCTTGTTTTACCAGAGGTTTCTCTGTACATTTGGGGCCCTGTGGAAGAACGTGGCTCATTCATCTTCATCCACATTGAGTCCTACAACCCTACCAGTCTGGTCCCCATGCCCTTGGTCCCAGCCTGGCCAGGGAGTGTCTGGAGAGGAGGACAGGATTCATTTGGAATGTGGTTCTAGGCAATAAAATTGCTGCCCACCACCTGTATTTTCTGCTGTTCTGCTCCAGCCATGCAGGCAGTGTGGGCAATGGCTGATGCCTGTGCTCAGAAGTTGGTAGGTGATGCCATGGAGGAGCTGTGGGCACCTCCCGCTTCTCCTCCAGTCATGGTGACAGGGATGATCTTTAGCTGGGCCCATCCCAGAGTGCCTGTGAGGATTCCTACTGAGGTCACTGGTGGGACATGCCATTTCCACAGTGAGATCCTACATGAGATGTATGACCATTGTAGGACCTGGAGAAGAGAAGGCTACAGGAAAATGCCTTTTAAGGTGGGAAGTCTTGTCCCAATGCTCTGCAGGGGACTCTCTAAAGCACCAACAGGAATGAAGTGACCAGTGCTGGGAAAACACTTCCCAGCACTGCCTCCTCACTTCCTGCAAGGCCAAGGATGCCACCACATTTCAACACCTTTATCTCTAGAGTGAGGAGGAGGAGCTGATCCCCTCAAGTCAGCTCAGCATGGGGGTCTGCACCCGTGTCCTGCCCTGCTGGGGAGACAACAACCCTCTGGTAGAAAACCCCAGCTCTGCTGCTACATGGGTCAAGCAAAGGGCCATGTGAGTACAGTGCCCAGTTGGGTTTCTCCTGATCATGGTGGCCAGTAACATGCAAACCAAGAGGCAAAGTCCATCCCTCCATCAGGCTCTGGCGTGCTGCCCAAGGGGTCCCACAGGGTGCAAATGTGATATCCCAGCTCTAAGAGTTTTTATTTAATAAACTAAAGATTGGCTTTGGCTGTCGGGGGTCCAGGGCTCATCTCAGTGCATGGCCAGGACAGTTGGACTGTGGATGATTTTTACAGGCTTCCAACTGGCCACGCTGGAGCCCAAACCCATTGGAGATCTCATTAAGCACTGTGATCCCATGCAGCACCCCAGGGAAGGTTTTACTCTCCTCAGGGCCTGCAGGACACCCACCCCTGCCTGCAACTCAAGCCCCAGACCCCTGCCCACTCCACTCTGCTGCATTGCTGCGAATCAGGTCTCTGGGGATCTGGGGCCCCACGTGCCGCTGGTGGAGGGGTGCAGGACACAGGGTGCTGGGAATCCAGCTGCAGCGCTCCGAGGGCTCCAAAGTGTGTCAAAGCAGAAAAATGTGCTGGGAAGGGCTTTGCCCTCCCTCTCCTTGGCTCCTCCCGTGCACACGGAGCCAGGCCTGGTTCAGGCAGGGAGCTCTGCCTCCTCATAGACCGCTGCCCCCACCACGCTGGGGTGGGCAGGGAGGCGTCTGCAGGGTGCTGAGAACTGTGTGGCTCATGTCAGGCAGAGCATCTGCCCTCCAAGCTGTGTCCTGTGGTGTGGGGCTGAGGATGGACCCGCTCAGCCCGCTGGGGGGATGTGGTTCATCTCAGGGGCACCGTGGGGAGTAGGTCTGAGGGCAGTTGGACTCGAATTGAAATCCTCAGCACCATAAAGTCCCTGCAGGTCAAGGTGGGGACCATGACAGCAGTTTTGATTTGAGCAGAGTTTGAGCATCTGGTTCATAATGAAAGTATCCAGCCCTCCCAGCTGAGGAGCACAACGCATCCGCATGTAC
The DNA here is from genome assembly GCA_013399135.1 of Heliornis fulica. Lineage (NCBI taxonomy): Eukaryota > Metazoa > Chordata > Aves > Gruiformes > Heliornithidae > Heliornis > Heliornis fulica. Next base: position 249,472 of record VXBZ01009399.1, read on the forward strand.
CAGCCACCACGTGTGAGCCAAGGGGCCAGATCCAGCACCCCTGGCAGTGTCCAGGGCAGGGGACCAGCCACTGAGCTGTGTTTCTCTGCCTGGGTATTCCCTGGATTCAACCAATCCTTCCCCCAGCTCATGGAATTGCCTGCCAGGGTGTGCTGCCCAGGACAGACAGACAGACAGACAGACAGACAGCGGGTGGGACCTGGGGGGGTGAGAAGGTGTATCCATGGCTCTTTCCCCAAGGGGCCATGTCTGTGGTGGGGTGGCTGGGCAGGACCGTGTTGGCCCACAGGCTGTGAGCAGTTAGTTACCTCTTCACACCTCCTTCCTCACCCCACCGTGGCTGAGGTGGCAACACCACTGCCCAGGACCCATGGCCACCCGCGCTCAGCACCATGGAGACCAGCGAGTGGCACAGCCCAGCTCTGCTGCTCTTTGGGCCCAACCTGGGGGTGAGCCCCCATGGGGGTGAGCACAGCCTGGGGGCTAATCTCAGGATGGGTGGCTAATCCCAGCCTCAGGTCTAGCTTCAGGCCAGTTCCTGATCCCTCTGAGTTAAACCAGAGCGCTGAGCCCAGCTGAGTAAGCCCAGCTCAGCCTGGCTGCGGAGCGCAGCCTGCGGCCAAGCCCTGCCAGATCCAGACTGGAGGCAGGCCTTGCCCTGTCCATCCCTGTGGGGCAGGCCACTGCCCCACACCCACGACCAGGGCTTTCCCCTCAAACCTACTGTGTCGCAGGCAGCCTGGGCTGGGCAGGGGGCTGGGCAGGCGGGAGCCCCCCCAGGCTGGCCCTGGGAAAGGGGGCACTGTGCCCCGGGCAGCCACAGCCTCATAATGCCCAGCTTGTTCTGCAGGCTGGGAGCCACGGGGGGAGCTGCCTGCCCCTCCTCCAGTTCCCAGCCTATTCTACCTTGTGTGTAGGAACTGGTTTTTCTTCCTGGGCTATTGTTTCCGCTGGATTGGTTAGATTGCTCCAGGCCTTGCTCAGATTTCCTTTCTCACGCTTTTTTTTTTTTTTTTATATTCCTGTTTTCTGCTGCAGCTTCTATTCTTGCCCCAATTAAAGCAGCAGGCGCTGCCCGGTGGGGTGAGGGGGGTGGGGGTCTCGCCTCCTCCCGGCTTTGCCCCATGCTTGCTGTCATTGCTCAGGATGAGGATCCAGGCTCCAAAAATACGTTCCCTTGCTGGAGAGCCAGCTTTTGGGTTGGCAAAGGCCTTGGAGAACCTGCAAGCCACACGAGCTTCTCAGGCTTGAGCTGCTCAAGTTTTCATTCTTCTGCAAAGCAAGTCCAGTAAATCAGTTTTTTGCTTGATCAAATAGAAGGCAATGGGTACAGTGCAGCCTTAGGCACGCTCCCAGAGCGAGCTGTGAGCTTCAGGGTGGGACTGGGGGGATAGCCCTGGGTGTTGAGCCTGGATTTGAGGCCAGGCTTGAGAAGGGACACCTGCATCTGCCCGCTGCCCTGGGTGGTGGCTGCTCCTGTCCTCAGTGGGTTATCTGTGACAAAGTGTTCCCAGCCTCAGGGCAGCTGGAGGAGAGGGGAGCCCAGTCTGCAGAGCTGTGCCCAGAGGACCCTGGCCCTACTTACAACCTCCTTCCCTCCAGTCACACCACACCTTGGACCAGGTGGAGGCATGGGTGGGATGTCCCAGCGCCTCAGAAGATGCTGCCCTCTGCTAGGAGGTCTGGCACGGTGCTGGGGAGGCAGGTAGGGCAGATGGTATCTGGCTGCAGCTGGGGAAGGCAGCGTGTCCCCGGGGCCTTCACATCTCACTGTGGGCAGCTGTGGGTTCCCAGATAAAAATAGAAGCTGAAACATGAACCCAACTTCCCTGGCCACTGCCAGTGCCACCTCCCAGCTCTGCATCTGCCCCAGCACCCACAGCCCTTCTGGCTACTGCGCCGATGGGGGGCCACCTGCTTTTGGTACCCCCCAGAGAGGATGTGAGGAGGGGGAGGCATGAGGATGTGGATGCTCATGGACAGGCGCCACCCAGCCCAGGGCAGTCTCAGCTGCTTGTACAGGGCTGAAATCTGCTCTGGGGAGAAGTGGGGAAGTTCAGGGCACAGCTCCAGCCATCCACGGCTTCAAGGGCTCAGCACAGAGCTGTACGTAACACAGATGGTCCCAGGGCCCCAACCAGAGGAGGCCCAGCTGCCAGGGGAAGCCAGACTTAGCAGGAACATGGGTAGCTGCTGGCTTAATAGGTAGGGAAGATCATTTCCCAAAGCTTGTCTAGCACTGGGAGCAGAGGATGGAGCCCCTGCCATGGCTGCACATTCAACCAGGAGGAGGGTGCAGCGGTAGAGCTGGGGCTTCACATGCAGTGCTGAGGTTTTGTGGGACCTGGGTCAGGCAGAAAACCCAGCTTCCAGCAGGGCCAGCATCCATTTGGCTAACGAAGAGCAGTGCTGTGCCTGACCGTTAATGATCTGAGTGCTGGACTCATCTGAAGAAGGAAAAGCTTAAAACTTTTGCAGCTTCCAGGGCTCTGACTCTGAGAGTCAGAAAATGTCTCTCTGCCACCCTTTCCAAGATGTGATGCTCCTGAAGGTCTGGAGGGTGCTTGGCAGCCAGGTTTCTACCTGCATTTTAGCTTTCAGGTCTGACCCTTCCAAATACGAGCCTGGTAACGGTTATCCCTCACCCCAGCTGTGCATATCAAGCACATTTCTGCACGCAGGAAGGCAGAGTGCTGGCACGGGGCTGGAGGAGCAGAGGCACAGGAGGTCGGGCAGGGATGAGGGTGGGAAGGGACACCTCACCCCCAGCCCCTGGCAGCTCCTGGCACAGAGCTCACCCTAAAACGAAAGCTTCGGGGATGCTGTGTAACCTCATTATAAGGCAGTTATTACTGGTTTGGCTTTGTTATTAAACCTGTTGTAAGCACTGGGAGCCCGGCCCGGAGCAGCACCCTGCTGTGCTGGGTGCTGTATAAACAGGGCTTGAGGCTACGGTGAAGGTTGGGTCAAGGGTGCTGAGGCAGCTCCAGCTTTTGGAGGGGCTCAGCCCCCATCTCGGGGTTCACAGCCCAGCTGGGAGGAAAAAGCAGTGAGTGAGTGAGAGCTGCCGCATCTGAAAGGCAGCTGGAGGAGATGGAAGGACCTAAGCAGGGGGAGGGGGGGTGGGAGATGAGGGGGGANACCCGAGGCTCGGCAGCGGGATGGGGTTTGCGGTTAGGGACCTGCAGCCGTCTGCACGCCCAGAGGAGCCAGAAGCAGAGGTCGCAGACCCCTGGTCCTGTCCCTGCCAGGCGCTGAGCCCGCTCCCACGACCCCCCTGCATTATCCCGGGATGTGCTTGTGCTTCTCCCCTCCTCCCATCCCTTCCCTTCCCTAGGGAACACAGTGGACCCCTCCAACCCCCAAATCACATCCTTTTCTCTCACCCGGAGTTGCTGCACACTGGCAGGTGACAGTGGAGGGGGGGTGCCCCAAAAGGGACCCGGCGGAAGTGGGGGGCTCTGTCCCCTCTGACCTCCCATCTCTGCAGTGTCCCCAGCCCCCTGGCAGAGCAGCTCCGTTAAGCTGCCCATTTCAGAGCCACGGTTCCTGCTCCCAGGAGAGCTAGGACCTTCCAGCTGTCAGGTGAGCCTTTCCCAGAGCTTATGCAAATGATACTAATTAAAGTCATTCTTATCTGTTCGATTTCCCACACCTTTTGCCTCCAAGGGGGATAGTAAACTTCATGTTTTAACTCTGTATTTCATGGCAGTCGGAAGGACTGCCTAGGGAAAGCATTGGGAAATGCAGCGGGTCACTCTTGATGAGAAGAGCTGGCTTATGCAAGTGTTGAAACACTTTATTATGCATGAGAAACCTTCCAGAAATGGATGACTAATAGCAAAACAGGAGCAGAGAAAGCAGTGGGAACGCCGTACCAGGCTGGCATGGGATCCCATGTCATCTTACCAGCTTAGCAGGGTTGGGCTCGGTCAGCACTTGCCTAAGAGACCTCGCAGAGTACCTGGCTGGTGATGAGGGAAGTGATGTTAATGATTCAATAAACAGAGCCCTTCCCTCTCTGTGAGCCAAGATGTCCCTGTGCAGTGCCAGGAGCCCACCAGCAGCACGTTGCTTAGCTCAGATGGCCATGTTCTGATGCTCATGGCACAGGCTGGTGTGGTGGAGGATGCCCAAGGTTCAGTCCCATGTGGACCCTCACGGTCTATCTCCCAGTGCAGCTCTTGCCATAGGGTTTGGTGGTCACTGACCACTGCTGTGTGCACTGAGAGCCTAGATCCCCTGAGGACCTGATGTGCCGGGCTCAGCTAGGAGAGGGTTAATGTTCACCAGAAGATGAGGTGGGACACAGCCAGGACAGGTGACCCAAACTAACCCACAGGGATATTCCATACCATGATGTCACACTCACCATAAAGCAGGGCTGGTGGGGGAGCACAGTTTGGGGACAGTCTGGCTTTGGGACATCCCTGGGCTGTTCGGTCTGAGTTGTGGGGCTTGGTGAGAAACAGCATCATGTGTCACCACTTCTGTACATTCTGTTGTAAGTCCTTCTGTGGTTATTTCCCCTCCCTGTGCTCTCCACGTACACTGTCCTTACCCCAACCCATGTGCATTGCCTTCATCGTACCATCCTGACGGGGTGGGGGGTGGGGGTTGAGCAAGTGGCGCCTGGTGACACTGATGATGCCCCAGGCATCTCATCTGCTGCTCAGTGGGGGGGTTGCACCAGAGGAGAGACGCCAGACCAGCTGTGACCGTGCAGGAGCGGCAGTGCAGCAATGTGATTGCCTTCAGGATCCCCAGGTCCTGCCACTAGGAAGGGCAAGGACAAAACTTGGCATGAGGGGGAAGGGAAAATCCCCGTGGAGGTGCAGCCGTGCCAGGGGCCGGGCTCACCACCGCTCCGCACCCAGCGCTGGCCTTTGCACCCACAGGGTGTGGGAAGCTCTGGCAGGTCACATCGCTGGAGTTTCTGCTCTTTGTGCAAGGACCTTGAAGGCACTGCCGGACAGAGCAGTCCAGCCCACAGCATTGCTGGAGGAAGAGGAGTGTCTGAAGGTCAGCGCTGTGACCAAAGCGAGGAGGAGCTGGAGACCTGGGAGAAGTGTGTGACAATATACCTGTGGGCAGATGAACATGATTAGCTCCTGACTTATGTCTGGAATTTGCTGGGTCGTTACCTAGTTCTTTGACTGTTCTTCCCATCATCTCCCTCCTTTCCAGGCACTCTCTGTGCTGGGACACAGAGGTCAGCCCTGTCTGTCTGTCCTGCCTGACCTTGGAGGATGCACGTGAGCAACCTGTGCTGAGCCTGAGTGTCCCACATGCCTGTCTGAGGGAGGTTTCTAGTCTCAATAAGTCCCTGAAAGAAACTCTTGGATGCTCAAGGACTGTGATTTCACAACCAAGATGAGAGTTGCAAGCTCCATCCGGAGGAGTGGCCCTTTCACCAGGTGATATCCATCTCAGAGAGAGGGAAAGAAAGAGAGGGAAGAGGGTAGGCGGTGAGTAGGAAAAGAGGTGTCACTTCAGGTGGCTGTTGAGCAGCCCTGTGATGCGGGAGCACAAGACACCCAAGGAATTGTCCTGACATGAGCTCCCCTGAATTGCCCCAGCGAGTTCACGCCGGGCACTCTTGTCCTTTACAGCTGGTTTTGATACACTGAGGATTTCCCAAGCCAGAAACACTCCAGGCAGAGGGCTGTATCTCACCAGTAAACCCTGCCTCAGCGGCACTGGCCTGTGACATTTGGGAGAGAGGGCAGAAGGAGCCCTGCAAGCCCAGGAACCATTCTAGAGCTGGGCTCTGGGCAGAGAGGTGGAAATGCAGTTTCCAGGGGTATTGAGGAAGGAGCAAAACGGACCCCACTGCAGTCTCATCTTCCATATGTACCGAGCACCAGCCTGGGACTTCCAGCTGATCTCAGGGCACAGGTTCAGCCAAGCTCACACCGGCTCCAATGGCCCTTTTTGAGTCCCAGAAGGTCTGGGACTGTTCTTTGCTGGGCTCAAGTTTTCTTTGAGTTTCACAGCTCCCTGGGTGGAGGCCCAGAAGGGGATCAAATGCCAAGATGGCCCTGGAGCTCCATGCTGAAGCATCCAGTGATGTAGGTGAGATGTCACAGCCATGCCCCATTGCCCAGAGAGCCTGAGCTGGGCACCATCCTCACCTGCCCTCCTGCTGAGCCAGCAGCTGGCACCATGGGGGGATCGCAGCAAGGATGTACTCACCTGGCTCTGGCCGGCTGGCTGCATGTGTGCTGTGCGGGGGCACCCGGCGCCTGCCCAGCAAGGGGCTGATTCACACGGGGTGCTGGAAGCCGGGTGCCGTGGGAAAGTTTGCCCGCCATGGCTCCCGAGCGCTGGGATTGCTTCAGTGGGGGTGCAGCCAAGATGCATTTCACAGCGGGCAGAGCAGATCTCGGCTGGGATTTACCGGTGACTAAGCGTGTGCTGGCAAGGGCTGCCCTGCGTGAGAAAGGCAGCGCTGCTCCTCCTCCAAGGTGTGCCCACTGCTGCCCTGCGACCCGCAGCCCCCAGGGGCACGGGGACACCCCACCATGCCATGGGGTACCAGTCTGAGGGGACCCCACGGTGCTGCGGGGTGGGCGCGGCCTTCAGCCACCCAGCCCCCTCCGCCTAAGCGTAACGCACCCCTTTTACATTCGCCACACTTCACGGGGCCTCAACTAATCCTGGCACAGCGGATCTGGGGAAACAAAACCTTCCCAAGGAGGGAAAACCCATCCCTTCCCCAGCAGAGAGGCTGCCCACCTCTCTACTCTTGAAAGAGAAGCAAGACCCATGCAACAATCTGCTCCACACCCCTGGCACGGGAGGCCGTGTGGAGCCATGTCCGCAGGCAGGAGCTGAGCATTGAGCCCAAGGCCACCACCAGACCCAGCGCAGCAGCCGCTCGGCCCAGCCTCATCGGAGTGCAGGCTCACTGCTTCTCTCCTGGTGCACTTTGGCAAGGCATGAAAAAAAATTAATTGCCATTTTTTATTACAACTAATTGGCTCTACTAAGTGGCTTATCTGGCTCCTGAGCCCGCCCTGTGTTTTTGGGTGGCAAAGGCCTAGAGGCTGGGGATACAGTGTTGGGCACAGAGATGGTGTTGGGTATGGAGCCTTGAGCAGGTGTCTGGCAGCCCTGGGCAAGTGGGAAATACTGGGGTACTGCTGGGCTGCTGGGGCGTACCTGGCCTGGGGAGGTGGATTGCTCCCAGTTTACAACAATGCTGAGTTTTGGGGAAGCTGTGAAATGTGCCTGAGGTCACTTCTCACACCACAGGGTCAGCATGGCTGGCGTGCCCAGTACCAACCCCTGAGTGCTGCACCATGCTCCAGACTCAAGGCTCAGTGTTAAGGTGGATTTGGTGTTTGTGACAGGGCAGCTGAGCCCGTGCCCACATGAGTGGATGTCCATGCCTGGCAGGGAGGGCTGGGCAGGGGCTGTTTGCCCCGTGGGTCCTGCTGCGTCCATCCTGACTCTACCATTGGAGCCAGCAGTGACCAGAGCTCAGCTCTGCTGGACAGCAGCACTGGGGTCTGTCCCATGGCTGAGGGGATGTCAGCCCTCAACAAAGGAGTCTGTCTGATCTGTCTTCCCTGGATCTGCCCATGCTGCTCTTCCCATTTTCTCAGCCACTGCTCAGGCTGGGTCTGGACCAGCCAATTATGGGCTCAGCCACAGGCAGAGCTGAGGAAGGGGGAGGTGAGAGGCAAAGGTGTGAGAAGGAGCAGGTGAGCTCCAGCCAAACTGCTACAACCAAGGAGAGCAGAGCCGTGGTGTGGGCTGGTCTCCATAGGGTGCAGCATACCCCTCCTCACATCAGAGGGGCATCTCCCTTCCCGTGGAAAAAGGCAGCTGAGTGGGCTCTACAGAAAGTCAAGTTCACTTGAATAGAACCATCCTGCAGCGTTTCTCCCAGCTTCATTCCCCCAGGTACCTGGGTGAATGTGTGGGTGTGGAGGGCTGGGGGCCACGGGCACACTCAGCCCTGGCATGAACAAGCAGCAGACGGGCTGAGGAGCTGGAGCATCGCACGGGNTCTGAGGCTTGTGGTTGTGCTAATCAGGGGATTGCCACACAATTCCTGTATAAAAGTGATGCAGTGGCTTCCACATCAGTGGTGTCCTCTCAAGACCACCTCTGTCGGTCGGTGCTGCTGCTCTGCCAGGCTGGAGTGCAGCCGTGGCCAGGGGAGCAGCAGACCCCAGGCTCCGTGTGGGGGAGGTGTGAGGTGGGGGGAGTTGTTGTGTGTGGAGTCAGAGGGGGTGGCCACAACTCGATGCCTTCTCTGAGCTGCCTGGAGAACAGGCCTGCACACAGGTGGTGGCCATGCTGGTTCAGCTCACAGGGGCTCCCTTGCTGCTGGTCCTCTGCGGCTTCGGGGACCAGCCCCCAGACATCCGTTCGTGGCTGGGAGCTGAGCTGGTTTTGCAGAGGCTGCTGGTGGAAATAACGTCCTGCTGCTGCGAGGCAGATCTGCTGGGACATCACAGGGAGCTCATTTTCAAACAAATCATCCGCCCGTGTCCTCCTTCAGGCAGGGAGAAGGGGCATGGCTGTGCCTCGCCGTGACCCCAGCACCGCGCCGGCTGGCATGCCGCAAACCGGCAGCACTGCTATGGGCCTGCACTGGTGCCCGGTCAGGCAGGGGAAAAACCTTTCTGGTGTTTGGAGCAAAGCCCCAGGCAGGGAACTTATTCTGGTTGGTGAAGTTACACACCTCACTCCCTGCTTGCCTTGGGTACCATGCACTCAACGTGCTCCACAAACAGAAAATGGCCCCTAAATACAAACAGCCAACAAAAGGTGTTGTGGCACATCCCAGCACCCAGCTGGGATGTCCAAGCAAGCACAGGGACAGGAGAGTGAAGCTGTCAGTGAGCTGGCTGCTGATCACCTGTGGGGGAATGCATTGGGCTGCCAGCTGCACCCTGGGCTCTGGGGAGCTCCTGGAGGGGGCCACCAACGTCCTCCACAGCTTCTGTGAGACAGGAGAGATCAAATCCTGAAGCCATGGCCCAATCTTTGAGTGTCTGCTTGATGTTTCTAACCTCAGTTGCTGGTGTTCTCTGGCATCACATAGAGCCAGGGAGTGAGGACCACCCGGTTGGGCAGCGGTACCAGGATGAACATGTGGCAAAGCACCATAAAGATGGAGTGCTGCTGAAGAGGAGGTTTCTTACAGCTTGTGAACTCCAAAATGTGTGTCTGGTGTCATTCTGCCACAACCCCTCGGTGGGACAGGCCTTGCCCCAATTTTCCCTGCCATGACACATGTGACTGGGGACTTCCCAGTACTTGTGAGGTTGCCCAGTGCAGTGCTGTGAGCTCCAGACTGGCAGGAGATACCTGGGGAGCATGGCTGCCATCTCACCATCCACCCCTTCTTCTTCCAGGTGTGCAACTGTGACAAGTACCTGAAGGTCTCGAGGGAGAGGATGCGGCAGCTGGTGGCAGGCAGCAGGCAGGCACTGAGGGACGACAGCACAGGTGAGTGGATATGCTCCTCCAACCCCAGTTCCCTCCTGGGACTCCCCAGCCCTGGCAGAGCAGGACCATCCTGCCTGTGCTGAGGTCCCTCAGGCAGGGAACAGGGTCCCCTGCCACCAACCTGTGTGCAGACCCACAGAACTCTTCTCAGCCCACTTCACACCCAGTTGAGTTGGTGCACAGGTCGTAGCTGTACCCTGTGCTGCCCTGTGAGCCTCCAGGTCCTGCAGCCCAGCCCGGGGTGTTAGTGACACTGGCCCAAGTGACAGCCCGAGGCCATCACCCAGCCTCCAGGATGGCACTGCTGCTGCTGCCATTCTCACCCTCACTGTGCCTCTTAGCGTGGGTCTGACTTGCAGGAGTGAGTCTGTAGGCTCGGGCGGGAGGGAAGGCTCCCCCACACTCGCCCGAGCAGTGCTGACCCCAGCACACTCTTCCCCATGGGCACCTGCATTTTGGTGGTGAGTGACCCCCACAGCAGGAACACCAGGATGGAAACTCATCATCTCGCTGCTCCAATGCAGCCCAGGCTCTGCTGCCAGCCCTTGCATGCATTGTTTGCCGTGCCTCAGTTTCCCCATCTGCTTCGTAGGCGAGAGCAGTGCGAAGCGATGGCTGCAGGGTGCTCCTGCTCAGCTGCGGAACCGCACGTGTGGGTCTGGGCATGAGGGACATGGTGGGGCAGCTTTTCCCATGGTGCCAGCAGCCTGGGAGTGCTGCACTCCCCAGAAGGCCTGGGCATCCTCCCCAGTGGTTTCTCCAAGAGGGCCCCGGCTGTGTGTACCCAGCGACCAGCTGGGCCTGTTCAGCCAGTTTGAGACTATGGGAAACAGAATTGCTGTGGTTTGTGCTCAGCCACAAGAGGTTTCCCCCTGCCCCTTGGGGATGGGGGAGATGGAGCTCAGGGGTCCCACGTGGTGCCGTTGTTCCTCCATGCAGGCTCTTCAAGGACTACCTTGCTCTGTCCTTCACACTGTGCCTGCGAGACCCCGTGTCCCCATTGGGTCAGGCAGCCTCTCGCTGGGTCCTCCACGTCCCATGGGGGGTGTCATGGGGAAGGACCCATCTGCTGGGCCAGCTGGGAGCCCTGTGCCAGCATGACCTTCTCAGCGAGTGTCCTCTGATGGGGAGCATCCTCCCCATCTTCACTCAGGGACAGTCAGGGACTAAAGGTGCTGCAGCATTCTCATGGGGTTGATGTTTTGCTGCAGCGGAGACATAAAATAGGAGCTGTCGTTCCTGGGCAGGTGGACACAGCTGGGCAGAGGGCACCTGGCTCAAAACAAAGACCCCTGGGGGCTTGCCAAGGGGGTTCACCATGCCCCAGGGCTCCAGCCACCCTGGGCCTTCTGTTTCTGTTGAGATGCTGCCAGGGACTACTGGGATCATGAGCATTAGAGTGAGCTCACTAGGTTGCTCCCAAAATGTTCCACTTTGGGTTAAGTTTCATATAAGTGAAACAGAGGAAGGGTCCTGCCATCACCTGGTGGGCACAGTGGAGGTGAGGTTGGGATGGGATGGGATGGGATGGGATGGGATGGGATGGGATGGGATGGGATGGGAT
>VXBZ01009399.1:260531-276387 GCA_013399135.1 Heliornis fulica
GATGGGATGGGATGGGATGAACAGCCAGAGAAGAAAAATCTCAGCTGTGCTCCAATTTCCTTCACATGTTATTTTTGGAGGGGGCCAGTGGCAGGGACTGGCTCTGCCCTCAGACATGGCCCAACACATGATGTGGGAAGTTCAGCACCCACAGTCCCCAGCTGCTTCCTCCCACTGGCACTGTCCCCAGCACTGTGACTCCAGCCCAGGTCATGCCACCCCATCGTGCCACTGCACATGGATTAACTCCCAGGACCATGGCCAGATGATGCTGCTTGGCAAGAAAATGCCTTTTCCTGGTTCCTGCTTCCAGGCAAGAGGGACCCCTCTCCCATGGCTCTTCCCTTCTCTGGGAAGCAGCAGGCACTGGGGGACCCATCAGCTGTAGCTGGGGATGGATCCTGCAGGATCCTGCGGCTCCCAGGTGGTCCCAAGTCCTGCAGCTACAGGGAGCTCAGGGCTGCTCAAGGTCTGGCTGCAAAACCTGGGCCAGTGTCACTGCATGTGGCTTCTGGATGTCATGGCAGGGCTTCCAAGTGATGAAAGGCAAATCATTCCCCCTGTAATAGTTCACGTCAACTTCCACCCAAGACTTTCCCTGGTCTTGGCGAACATTTTCCCTGACACAGCCGCTTCGCTCCACGTGAGGGCTTTGATGGAAGTGCTGGAAAAGGTTTTGGGCCTTTGCCCTATGATCCATTTTTCCCACTGGGGTGCTCTGAGCAGCTCAGGTGCCTGGACCTGGCTGGGGACAGGGCAGAGAGGGGCAGCAGCACTGCGGGTCACCACATGGCACAGGCAAGAGGCCATTGGCAGCATGCAGGCTCCCAAGTGCCCCAGGATGGGATGTCTCACAGGCAGTGGTCTCAGTGCTCAGGGGATGCTCTGCCAGATGACATCTGGTCCCTGGGAAAGGCAAGGATGAGGAATGTTTGATCTACTTAGGATTTGCTGACCAGAAAAAAAAAAAAACTGTTCTAATTGTAAAATCACCTCTTGCCATCTGACATTTTGCAGAACATGAAAACAGTTGGTCCTGCTTTGCCTTGGGCTGTGCTGCTAACCAGACATGCCAGAGCCTCTGCTCTGTGCTAGAGAGAGGGGCAGAGGAGCAGGCACAGCAACCAGGGGTGCTTGGGGAGCCCAGCACAGCACCCTGGGGAGCCCCAAGCTGGGTGAGTGTCCTCTCTGACCAGCCGAAGCTGGTACCCCAGACCAGTGAGATCTGCAGTGCCCATCTTCTCCTTGAACACTGCATTCTGCAGATGAGCCCTGAGCAGCTGGCACGGGCTGGAGGAGCAGCCAGCACATCTCCTCCCTGGGCAGCAGGATGGCGTGGGGCTGGCAGGGCCCCAAGCAGCCCGGCTGGGGCACACCCCTTGTCCCACCAGCTCTGTGGCAGGGTTAGGGTGGGAGCTGGTGGAGGAAGAGTGCAGGCAGGAAGGAGGAAGAGCTGCCAGACTGCAGTAGGGAAGGCTGTGCTGTGGTTCCAAGTCAGGGTGACCCCAGTTGTGCCAGGTCCCTGCTCTACAGCCACCACACCAGGGCATGGGCTGGTGGGACCTCCCTTAGTCAGGTGCTGCCATGCACAGTGGGAAGAGGCCACTGCCTGTCCAAAGCCAAAGCTGGATGTAGGTTTTTCCTGCCAGACATTTCTGTGAACAGCAGGATCTGCCCTGAGCATCCCATCCTCCCTGTGCTGCCCCAGGAAGGTACTTGTGCCCATGGAGCAGCCGGTGCATCCTCACTGCTTGGACACTGGACCCAGTAGGCAGGAGAGGCTGAGGCACCCCAGGTGCTCTGCATATTACTGCAGGGAAAGACACAGGTCCCCGAGGGACTGTCACCCATGGGGCACTCCTTCCTTCTCCCTTCAGACCAGGCCACCCCACACATTTAGGTGACAGGACCATGTTCATGTCTGTCCCTAAGTGGGGCGGGTGGGGACCAAGGAGCTGCAGCACAGGGCTGGGACAGGGGGCTGCAGTGGTGAGATCAGTCAGAACCACCCCCAGCTCAGCTGGGTCACACTGTTCCCCCTCCCCCTTTCAGAAGAATTTTGTTTGCCCGTATGAAGAACCATGGGGGGGCTGGGGTGACATTTTCACGGCTGTGGGCCTGCAGACCCGTGTGCAGACCCACCAACAGCCGTGTTGTGCCAAGCGCTCCTCGGGAAGGAGCTATGGAACCTTCCCTGCTCCCACCTGGTTTTCATCCTGGGCAGCACAGAGAGGTGACAGGAGCTGAAGGTGCCTCTTGCCTTGAGCTCATCCTCCCTCCTCCACCCTGGGAACGTCTTCAGATCGTGGCCCTTCTGCTGCAGCCCAGGTTGCACAATCCCGGGTCCTTTGTCCTTCGCTTATCTGCCTTATCGAGGAGGAAAAGATAACCAGGCATCTTCAGCGCCCTGCAATCCAGGGCCTTTCTCAGGCTCGTAACTCCTCTTATCGGGTGCCATCTCTCACCGCAGCGAGGTTTCCCATGCACCTTTGTACTCCAAGAATGCTCCTGGGTCTGCTTTCAGCCTTGTGCAAAGCCTTTACGATGTGCGCTTTCTCCAAAACACCTCAGCCTTAATTGCCTAATTACAGACGAGTCTCCCGGCCGTTGCAATGACAGCTGGGTGCGGCTGGGCCAGGGGAGCTCTCGGCTTGCACAAGCGCTGCCAGCGCCGGGTGCCTCTCGGGGGTGGCAGGAGGCTGCGGTTCCCGCTGCGGAGCCTGGCTCCTCGCCCCAAGGTCTTAGCCTGGGTGACAGAGGGACCTGGGCTGGAAATGGGGCCTTGGGGGGGGCATTTTGCACCCGGCTTCCCTGGGGAGCTTGGGTTACCCGATAGTGTCACAGAAGGAACCTTCTCTGTAGAGTCTCCTTGTTTTGGCTTCAGAGAACTAAACTGTTGAATGGGACAGGAGATGTGGAGTCAGGGCCAGGCACCACCATACCTCAGGAGAAGTGGCTGCACTCAATTTCTCCAATCTCTGTTCAGGCTTTTACTTTAACGTTTCCATCAGAGTAGGGTGATCGTTCCCAGTTAACAACCATAGTCCTGGCTGCCAGAGAGAATCACAGAATATCAGGAGCTGGAAGAGACCTCAAAAGATCATCCAGTCCAACTCCTCCTGCCTAAGCAGGATCATCTAGAGTAGATCACATAGAAACATGTCCAGATTGGTCTTGAATGTCTCCAGAGAAGGAGACTTCACAACCTCTCAGGGCAGCCTGTTCCAGTGATCTGTCACCCTCACAGTGAAAAAGTTCCTCCTTATATTAAGATGGAACTTTCAATGTTCCAGTTTGGAACCATTTTCCCTTGTTCTATCACTGGCCACCCCTGAGAAGAGCCTGGATCCATCCTCCTGACACTCACCCTTTACATATTGATAAACATTAATGAGGTCAGCCCTCAGTCTCCTCTTCTCCAAGCTGAAGAGACCCAGCTCCCTCAGCCTGTCCTCAGAAGGAAGGTGTTCCACTCCCTGACACTGATGACCCACGGGTGCTCACACACATGTGAATGGGCTGTTTCCATCTGATCCAGGGCTGTGTGCTCTGGGAAAGGGGAACAGGCATGGATTCAAATGAGGATTGCCCTGTTCCTGCCTTGTCCCAGCTTCCCAGTCCCTCAGGTGTCACCTGTCCCACTGTGAGGGGTCCCAGTAACACCAACCCCAGGACTCGTGCTCCCCCATGCACATGCCAGACCTTGTGACCCAGCTGCAGCCTCTGGCCTGTTCCTGCCCTCCCCTTTGGGAAAGGGTCTTTGGGCCGGTCCTTTGCCCACGGCAGCCACTCTGCTGCAATGTTCCCATCCAGAGCTGGTGGGCCCATCACCAGTAGCAGCAGGGACCCCAGAGGCTGCCGTGCCCATGGGCCTTAGGGGTTAGGGCTGGCTCAGTGTCCCTGAGGGTGGAAATACAGCTGTTTTTCAAGCATCAGGAACTACACAGTGCCCCAAGGTGTGAGATGAGGCTTTGCCATGGGTCTGGTGCTGGTGGTGAGGGCAGAAGGAAGAGGACCCCTCTCCAGCTGCTGAGGCTCCTGCTGTACCCCACTCCTCAGAGTATGGGGCCAGCTGAGTGCTGGGATGTGTGGCAGTGGCTTAGGCACAACTGCTTCAGGGTGACAAGGATGCTTCCTGGACTGCAGAGGAGGGATGACACAGCAGAGTGGTCTTGCTCTACACAGGGAGGAACCTGGTGAAGAAATAAGCAGAGCAGTGGTCCTGAAGCATCCCCTTCCCTTTACACATGGCAACGCTTGCTGGGAGGTGGGATGTGTCCAGGGGTGGAAAGAGCCACGATCTGTGCTGTTCTGGTGGGGTATTAATTCCCACAGGACAACGGGTGGGCAGGATGGGGAGAGCAGCACGTGTTGGGGTATGGTTGCAGTACCCAGAGAGGGCAGGAGGACGTGGCTCTGTGCTCAGCAGGGCTGCCAGGTCAGGGACAGCACTGGAGGATGGGCACAATCCTTGCTGCCCATGGAGCTCTGTGGCACTGAGGTATGGGTGCTCAGCCCTGGGGTGCTGGGGGGCTTGCAGGGCTCTGCCCTCCGTCAGCCTTCAGCATCCCCAGAGTGAGCCAGGCAAGAGGGGGAGAGGTGAGCAAGAGGCAAAAGGGCTCTTTATTTTCAAGATGTTTTATAATGGGATTATTAGTTCCCAAGAGGTGTTTCGAATCGATTTGGTAAGGAATCGCTTTCATTTCTCCTCCACAGAGATGTGGTGGGAGTCCAGCCTTTGGTGAGAACCATCTCAGAGCTCTGGAAACCACAGCTCCAAAAAGCTCCCAGCACACTGGGGGGACTCAGCTCCCCTTGGCCCCACACACACGCCCTGTGCCTCCAGCATAACTCTGCAGGGCACAGCCCCGGGAGAGCCTGGCTGCATCCCTGCAAGAGCAGCCACTCTGCTGGGGAGAGTTCTGCCCACCCCAAGGGGAGGGAAAAAAACCCAAAGTCTTCCAAAAATCCCCCCTTACTCCNTTTTTTTTTTTTTTTCTGGGGGTTCTGACCTTTTCCCAGCACAGCTTTTGCTGCTTGCCCAGCTGGCACCCTGCGCCTGGCACCCGGTGGTCCTGCTGCGGTGGTGAGGAGAGCGCAGGCATCTTCAAAAGCCCAGGAAAGAATTTGGTGGGAGGGGGAGAAGGGGTTTTACAAGCTCCCATTCAAAAATGGTCACTTTGAAGTGATGTAGCATTTTCAATCCTTTGAAGAGGCACAATTAGGAGGGGGTTGGTGCAAACGAAAGGCAAAACTCCTGGGTGACCATCACGGCCTTTCTCTCCCTAGCTTTAAGGGATGTGCTTTCCCTTTTTCTCACGGGCCATGGGGGAGGGGGGTTGGGCTGTTTGGGGCAGAAGTGCCTTTGCCCACCAGCAAAAAGTGAAAGCAAATGGCCCGGGGGAGCATCCAGTGTCGGGGGAGCATCCAGTGTCTGTGACCCGGGCTGGGGTGCTGCCAGGTCAGGCCGGGGAGTTTTTTCGGTTCCATGAGGGGGGTGCTGCTGGCCCTTGGTGCTGGCTGCTGGCAGTGTCACTTCGGTTACAGCTGGATCAGGAAGTCCCAAAGTAGATGTCCCTTCTGTTTGGGTCCTGGAGCCAGTACAGAGGTCTGGTGCTTGAGAGCAGGAGTGATAAGTAGAAAAGGGGGTGACAGTCAGCTTTGTGTCCAGGCGTTAGGAAGTGAAGAAAAGCAAATGCTGGGCTGGGGTTTTGCAGGGAGTCCCTGGTTCACGTGCCCAGGAGTGCAGCTTGGCCTCCCCAGCCACCTGGTCCCTGCACACCCAGGTTGAGGCCGTCCCGTGCCACCCAGTGGCATGGGGCAGAGGGAGGCAGGGACAGGGCCTCTGGCCACAGAGATCTGCCACCCACTGACACTGTCCTGGAGAAAACCCTGGGAACAGGGCTCTTCCTCCACATCCCTGCTCCTTCCAATGCAGGACATCCCCTGAGAGTGGCCCAGGTGATCCACCACATGCCAAAAGTTGGATAAAATGGGGAACTGAGGTCACTGGTTTTTCTCCAAGGATGGTGTTGGAGTCCCAAGCAGATGCCGAGGCTGAAGGAAAGGCACATCTGCAAGCAGAGCATGGTGATGCTGAGCCCAGCTCCTGTCTGGGACAGGGCCTAGGGCTGCTTTCCCTTGTGTTGTGGCAATGGCCACCAAACCTGGGCAGCTTCTGGGCAGTGGTGGTCCAGGGCTAATCTGCAACCCCCCCCCCCGAGAACACCTCCAGTGACAACCTTGGCCAGCGCGTGGCTGTTTGGCTGCTGGGAACTGGGGGGATGGCACTGTGCCTCAGCAACTTAGGCTGGACACCACCTCTGGGAAAATGTGGAAGGTCTTGGGGGGCTCAGGGGGGGCTGGTGTGAGCAGAACCTTCTGCACCTGTGTCTCTTTCTGCTCTTGCAGCAGCTGGGAAGCTCTGGTGTGGCTCTGCTTGAGCGGGGTGTCCTCAGCTTTGCTTTCTCCCTACGACAATCCCCAGCACATCCCAGCTCCTGATGGCACTGGGGTACAGGGAAGAGCCAGGTGGAAGTGCTGGTTGTTGTCCCTGCCCATCTCCCCACCATGCTGCCTCTGACCCTCAAAAGGAACCGGCTGGACACCCCATTTATTGACTCAGTTGCTGCCTGGGCAGTACAATTTCCCCCTGCCAAAGCTGAGCCATCCCACAGCGATACCCGCAGCTGGCATCCCTGGCTGCCAGGCATCTTGATGGGTGGGATCCATCCAGCTCTGCCCTCCACTTCTGGCACCCAACAACCTGCCATGCCCCAGCCATGGGTGCTGAGAGCCTGCCCCCAACTGCTAAAAATGCCGTGGGATTGATGGCACTTCACTTGTGATGGCAGCTCCCCCTGCCCTGTGGGGACACTGAGCCTGGGGCTTGGGGTGTGTGGGGACAGCATGTGGGACACAGCACCATGTCACCCCATATGTGATGGGAGCTGTATGTCCTGCACACCCCAGTGCTTGGTGTCCTCAGTGATTAGCAGTGGGGTTTTTTAATTAAAGCAGCAATAAGAGCTTCCCTTGCTGGGTTTTTTTGGACATAATGCAGCCAGGGGGAGGTGGGGGGAGCACGGGGGTGAAGGAGGCACAGCCCATGCCAGAGAGAAGCCTGGCCCAACCTGCAACAGGGAAGCAAAACCACTGCACCCAGTTCAGCAGCACCACCAGAGCAGTTGCCCAGACTGGTGCAGTTCCCAAGGCCACAGCAGACCCCCAGCATCAGCTGGACATGGCGGGGGAGCTGTGGGAGGTGCCAGGCAGCTGCTGGGGAGCAGGAGGCTGCACTGGTGCCACCCTCAGGGTAGGTGGGTGCCAGTATCCACCTTCTCCCAAATTCATGGGCTGCTCCTCCCCAGGATGGGAGGGAGACCCTGAACTCCCTGAAGGGATGACAGGGCCCTCACACGACTGAGCACAGACCCAGCTCATCACAGCAGTGGCTGGTGGTTTATCTGCTGTATCGTGTCCCTGCAGGCTGCTCGGCAAGGAGCGAGGAGAAGCCCAGACAGAGTGGTGATGCCACCACCACAGCCTGTGACACAGCCCAGCCCACTGACATCCTGCACCACCGGCAGCTGGAGGGCCCGGAGCAGAGTGGGGCATCTGCAGTGCTGGCGGGGGGCACGGTCCTGCAGGTCAGTGCCATCCCCCCTGGGGTGCTGGACAAGGCCGACCTCACCGACTTCTACTGCTGCAGCCGCTGCGGGAAGGTGTTTTGGGAAGGATCCCACTTTGGGCGTGTCGTCTCCCAGTTTCAGGATGTTCTTGTTTCTGCTGGGGACAAGCAGAGCATCTATGAGTTGAACTGAGGGGGGGACACGGGGCTCGGGACAACTCCACGGAGGGGACAGGGACCTTAGCACTGATGGATTGTGACAGCCTGAGAGTGCAATGGCCTCCACGAGCTCATTAAACCCAAGGTGGCTGGGGAGCAGGTTCTCGGCTTTATTCCTTTCTGGTGAGAGGGTGGCAGAGCTCTCAAAAACACCACCTGGGTGGTGCCAACCCCGTGGCACCCATTGGGCCCCAGCACCCTCACCTCAGAGGTCCCAAAGCCCCAACAGCAGCACAGGGGAGATGGAGCACCTCTGGTGCCTGGAGTGACCCCAGCCTGTGGGACACAGGTGACACCACCACCTCTCCCCAGCACCCCCTCTTACCCTGGCTATCCCAACATTCCCCGGAGGCGGTGGGGAGGGGTGGGGGGTGTCCAGGGGTGTGAGCACTGCTGGGCAGCCACAGAAAACCTCTGGCTGCACCATGGTGCCCACTGGCACCCGCCAGCACCCACTGGCACCCACACAGGAGACAGAGATGCCCCGGCAGAGCCAGACTGCGTCTTCAGGGGATCCCCCTGGTGCCAAAGCTTCCTGACAGCTCAGGGACTGAGCAGCATCCACCTGACCCAGGGGGTCCATCAAGCTGTCCCTCCATGGCCAGGACTCTGCAGGGCACACATGGGAGTGGCAGTGACATGGGTGGTCCCACTGGCAGGAAACGTCCCATGTCCCAGGGTCCAGGCGAGGAACCTGCCCAGGTTGGTCCTGCTGCTTGGGGTGCTGCCACCCCACATTTCCCAGCCCAGGGACAGGTTCAAACTGCTCCACCCCACAACTGAGCAGCATGTGCAGAATTCCTCCCTAGACTCGGTGAAGGGCCAGGACCTGATGTTTTTGCTGCAAAGGCCCGAGGGGCTCCTGGCTGAAGTGTCGTGTTTATGGCCAGTGAAACGCCAGCCCTAGCAGCCCACATGGCAATGCCAGACTTGCTGTGCCCCTCCCAGCGCTCCTGGCCGTGCTGTGCCCGAGCCTCCTTCCCCAGTGACATCTATCCCCCCCCCCGGGAACATCTCACTTCCCAGCTCAGGCCTTCAGCAAAAAAAAAACCCAAACCAAACCCAGAACCATTTTTCCACTTTAAACATCTCTCTTTACACAAGCTCCTGACTGGGCATCAGCACAAGTGACCCTGAAAGGTGGATGCCATCCCCCCACTACACCTGCCTGCCCTCCCCAGCGGTCCCTGCAAGTCCTGGCCATAGCACACTCCTGGGGATGCTTTCTGTGGCTCACTGGGACATTTTGTCCTGGTTTCCATCAGAAGTTGGCAGAGGGGGACAGGACCCCTGTGCCCACTCTGTGCCCACCCCTCCATCCCCTGTCTCTCTCACAGCCCTGCCAGGGCCACCCATCACCCCTTGTTTGCTGCTGTGGAGCTCTGTTTCATTCCACCTTCTCCAGCTGTGGCCAGAGGCAGATGCCAGCAGCAAGGTCGGTGGAGCTGGCACAGCAGCACACACCACTGGCCTTGCCTGCCCGTGGCGATGCTGAGCTTGGCCCCTTCCCATCCACACACCCCAGGCTGGGACACTGGCTCTGACAGGGGGTTTTGGGGGGTTGTGTTCCCTCCTCTGCACTAGACTTGATGGAGCAGAGAGAGGGCACAGCTCTGCCAGCAGCCCCTCTGTGCCCTTCACCGGTGGAGAGTACCCATGGGGACAACCCAATCAGTGAGCATGGGGCTGCCACCTGCCACCACTGGAGGCTGAGTGGCCTGAGCACCAAGGGCTCCACACAGACTCATCCATGTGTCAACATCCTGCCACTTCTGAGTGGGATGGCAGAAACCACTATGGGATGGCAGAAACTGGGGATGAAGCAAAGCAGGAAGCTGCCAGCCCCTGCAGTGAGCGATGCTTCATGGCACAGTGAGACAAACCTCTCCCCTTTTGGGGGAAGCTTCTGAGTCACATGAACATCTGACTCATCCCATCCCAGAGTGGGGGGTCAGAGCTGCAGCCCCAAGCTCCCCAAATAGTGCTTCCAGCCCATGTTTCCTGGGCTTTGCTCACTGTGCTTATCAGAATGGTGGTTTCACATCTGTCTGCCACCACTTTCACTGCAGAGGCGAGCTGGCACAGGGGTGTGGGATGGACACAGAGGCACACAGACTCTGTCCCTTGCCATGGGGACAGTTCCTGGCTACACAGCTGTCTGGAAGGGCTCTGATCCTTGGGGACAGCAGGGTCACCTCCTGGCCACCTCCAGGACTTTATCTCCCTGCCGTTTCTGCCAACCTGGGGGCAAGCTCTCATCTACAGGGCTGCAGGGCTGCGCTGGGGCAGACTCACCACAGTCACCCCTCTTTGAGGAGACCAACCCAGGGCAGACACTGGCAGGTCATGTGTAGGTGTGAGCACAGCACAGCACTCCTCCCCAGGGGTCTTACCCAGTGTGATGGGGATGGGGGCAGTGGTTGAGACCCAGCACAGCACTTCTCGCTGTCTGCTGCCTGCAGGAAGCAATGCTGAGGTGGGATCTGTAAAGCAAGGGCATCTCCAGTCATGGACACCGACAACATCAGTCTCCACATTGGACCAGCTCTGAGCAGCATCCAGGAAGTAATAAATTGCCCAGTTTTGAATGGTGCATACAGATCAAAGGGAATTAAACCAGCTTTTTAATGACCCTGTGATATTGTTTCCCTATCTTTCTACTTTAAAAAATGTATTAAAACAATCCTGTTGTCTGTGCCATAGTAACACCTGACGTGTGTGAGGGCAGGAATGGGCCCTCTGTGGCTCTGCAGAGCCATCTGATCGTAGGCTGGAGGGGCAGCTCCTGCTCACTCCTGCAGGGCCACAGGCTCTGGTGGGCTGCCCACCCCGAGAGCCCTCCCACCCCCAGGCTGCTCCACCAGCTGCCCCTGCACTGCAGGACACGGTCACGGGGGGACCCTGGGACAAAACAGCACCCGGGAAGAGTTTCTCTCTGCTTTATCATGCCAGGCTGAACGAGCCCCAGATGAGCAGCATCTCCCAGCCCTGGGAAATCCCTCACTGCCTCAGCTCTCGGGCCGGTTCCTCTCCTCGCCTTGTGTGCGCCTCACACATCCTTCGGAGTTTGAAGGGGACAAGGTGTTTGGCGCAGAGGCCAGCGTGAGTTTACAAATGAATATATCAACATTGTTCCTCATCAGGCAGGAATGTGCTTCCCTCCCTTCTCCCCCACCTTATCCCCATCCCCTTCCGAGCAAACTTCCTTCCTCCCGTAATCTGGAGCGGAAACCTCACCGCATATTTGACCGGCTCAGAGAAATCAGCTCGGTTTTCCCTGGCGTGACTTTGTGCCTTGAACTAGGGCTGGTCAGTCCCTGAGGCAGCCAGCAAGGCCAGGCAGGAGGAGGAGGAGGAGGCTGAGGGCTGCACCCCTACCCACCCTCAATGTGAAGCTGCTCTTCCAGCCGGATGCTCGGATCGAGCTCCCTGTTGCTCGGCTGCCGCTTTCAAACAAACCTGCGTGTTTCTGGGCACGGACCCAGGGCTGAGGAGCCTGGGGACAGCTGTGGGCTCAGGCCCCTGTGCTGCCCTGCACTGGGGAAATGCTGCTCCTGTGTGCCGGGGGGATGGGGGTCTGCTGGGGGGAGGAGAGGGGTGTCGGTGCTGTGTGAGGAGGCACTGGGACGATGCTTCCTCTCTGAGAGCATGGACCCTTCCCTCCAGCCTGCCAATGTGTGGGCTTGACCCTGAGGCAAACAAGGTTCTACCTGCTGGCCAGGCACACCTTGCCATGTGTCCCACAAGGGAATATAGCTGTGTCACCTGCTTTGACCCCAGGGATGTCCCCACAGAGTGGTCACTGGGTCCCCAGGCCACTCCCAACAGGCTGTACTGCATCTTCTGGGGGGACCATGCAGTGGGAGCTGACACACCCCTGTTCCTGCAGCCATTGCAGAAGAGTGACCGTGCAGTCAGAGTGGCCATGGGGACCACATGACTCAGGTGATGGTCCTGTCCTGGCATCAAAGCCCTGCACCCACACTGAGCAACTTCATCATGTCCCAAAGATGGGCAGCTTGGCCTGGGGCACATTAAACCAGTGTCTCTGTCTCCAACTAAAACCATCATCGCACACAAAGTGCATCTTTGGTCCCTCCACATACCAGTTCTCCAGCACCCAAAGCCCCGCAAGCAATTGCCAGGACACCAAGACATGTCTGTTTAATGGTGCCAGTTCTGCAGACCATGGGCTCAAGCCAAGGCAGGTTGGTACACATGTGCTTGGCTGCAACAGGGGCATCAGCCGAGGAGACTGGGACACAGCACAGCTGGAGATGGCACCAGGCAGGAGCTCTCCAGCTCCGTCCATGCCCCAGTTGGTGGCCATCTGCCTGGGCAGCATTTTCCCACTGTCAGATACGGAGGCTGTAAGCTATGTCAGAAGAGCTGCAGCACTTCCAGCAGGACAAGGACTGATAATATGGGGCAATGGATTAAAGGCCAAGCTGCTGTGTGACAACCCAAACTGCACAGCCTGGCACATGTTGCCGCAGCCACTACTAGGAGTGGAGCTGCTCCAGACCTGGGGCCAGGAATTCAGGGATGCCCCCCCCAAGAACAACAACTGTATGTTGGGTTACGACCATGACTCCCTCGGGTTTTAAATTCAGTTTGTCACAGGCTGCGAGGGAGGCAGGACACACACAGAGGTGGCATCTGCGAGCAGTGGCAGTCCCCAGCCCATGCTCCCATGGTGGCCCTGTGATGCCGGTGTCCCCAGCGGATGGGGGCACTGGGAGAACCCCTGACAAGGGCCACCACAAACTGCCCATGAGAGCCCTACTCATGGTGCCTCGCTCCCTGCAGAGGACATGGGGCACCACACAAGCACGAGGCTTCTCATGCAAAGCCCAGCTCCAGCCTCAGGAGCTTCCTGTCTGCAGGACTGCCCAGCCCACCCAGGGGTGTCACACTTGGGTGCTGCTGCTGAGGGCTCACAGCACGTGGCGTATCCCTGAGGTGACCAACGGTGTACCCCTGCTCCCCGTACTGCAAGAGGGGTGGCTTTCATGCAGTGCAGAGGGAAGCTTTTCCCCTGAGACCCCCCAGCCCCTTCCCCACTGCTCCCTCACCAAAAACAGCTGCCGGGGCTCCCTTGTCCTCCATCCTGGAGGTGGGTCTCCACACAAGAGACCATTCCCACCCAGCAACCACAGCCCTCCAGCACCCCGGTCCCACAGGGGTTCCTGTCCCTGCCCACACCCCCGCAGTCGGCGTTGGCTGAGCCCCACATTTCCCTGCCGGGTTTCCAGCAACGGCTTTGCCAAGGAGCCAGGAGGCACAGCGCGGCTGGGGCCTGCAGCGGAGGAAACCTTTGCGCTTCCTCCTGGCTCGCAGGGAGCCGAGCAGGCGGGTCGCTCTCCCTCGTGCGCCTTTTGCTGGGTCTCTGCGCTGGGAAGAAAAGCTCTCGTCTTTCCCACGCTCTCCGACACATTTTAATGAATTAAGTGGGGGCACGCCCCCTCGCCGCCTGCCCCGGATCCGTCCCCCTGGCTCTCCAGCTCCCTTCAAGGAGGCCTCCAGGGGTGGCTGGACTCCGCTGGCTCGTCCGCCTGGCCCAGAGGACGGGCTCTGCCTGCTTGGCTTTTTTGGAGGAGAGCTGCGCCGTGCCCAGCCCGATGCCCCGGGATGGCTCTGGGTCCCTCCAGCGGGGCTGGTGGCAGCTGTCCCTTCCCCTCTTGCCTGCAGGCTCTCCTGGGGAGAAATATGGTCGCCACGTCTCGAGGAGAGGAAATTCAGTCTGTGCCTCAGCGTGACCATTTGCTCAAGGCTGGGTGCCTCTCCCCGCCTCCCACCCTGTCTGCAGCACCGGCACTCGCTGCGGCTTCCCCTCTTCTCAGAACAGAGCAGATAAATCACGGGGTGGGACAACTGGTTTTGCAGGGCCCCACGGAGCAAGCCCCGAGTGGGAGGGAAGGAGCCTTCCCGCACTGGCTGCCGGCCTCTCCACAGCCCCTCACCTGCGTGGGCCACACGGGGAGGCCGGCCCCACCCTCGCACCCAGCCCCTCGCCAGCTCCGGAGCTGCAGCACACGCTGGAGCCAAAGCACAGGGGGTTAAAACTGCCTTTTGATTTTCCTCTTTTTGCTGTTGTTGTTGTTTTGCTGCTCTCCCTCCCTCCCTCTCTGGCCCCGTTCCCAGGCCGCGTCCTGCCCCCACCTGCCAGCCCCGAACATTTGCATGGCTGGGTCCCTGCCCGGGCGCTTTATTTTTCTCACCAGTGTCACTGGCAAACACAGATCTGCTCGTGAGGATGTAACTCTGGCCGAGCCCCAGGCCGGGGAGGTGTGAGCAATTCCCACTCTCCCACGGCACTGAGAGGGCTCGACACCTCGCAGGAGACGGACCGTAAAGGCACAACATCAGCTGTGCTGGGACATTTAGGAGTGGAAAGGATGGGGTGAGCTGGCTGGAGCCAAGCCCCAAATCCCAGGCTCCTGCCAGTGCAACCACCCAGCTCGGGCAGAACCGCACACAACCCACCGCTCTCCCTTCACTGGCTTTGCCGCACTGGTCAGGGGCTGCCATGGCTCCAGCACTCCCCAAAGCTGTGGTGGCTGTTTGCACTGCCCGGCTGTGCCGGCCCTGGGGCTCAGCTGTGAGTCACCCGTGAGTCACTGCAGGTCCCACCATTCACCATGGTAAGGTGACACTGAGGAAGACAGGGATTGACACTGGTCCCCCTGCTGCTATCACTGCTGGGATGACAGGGGGCAGAGTCGTTGACCCCTAAACTGGGGGCCTTGGGGTGATGGGACAGACAGAGGTGTCTCCTCTCCAGCAAACCTGGCTCATGCACCCATGTGTGGTCTCCAAGCCCACCTCCATGGCCTCCACCAGCACTGCATGGGCTCCATGCCTCAGCGGCACAGGTATGTCCTGGGAGAGAAGCTGTGTGACCCAGGACACACGATGGGGAGTGTCTGCAGCCCAGCAGCAGCCATACTCATGGTCCTCTGCTGGCCCCAAGCAGAGCCATGTCCCAACCCTCCTTCACAACGATCTGCTTTGGAGCACTGGTGGTACAGACATGACTGGGAGAGCTCTGGGACGGAGAAACCAAAGGGGATGAGACACAGAAACCAGACAGGGATGGATGGGGATGGGGTGAGATGGAGATGGGATAGGGGTTGGGATGAGATGGGAATGAGGGAGGAGATGGGGATGTGGATGGAGAAAGGGGTAGGATGGATGGGAATTGGATGGAGATGGAGATGGGCATGGGATGAGGGGTGGAGAAGGGGACATGGCCATGGATATGAGGATGGGTGTGGAGGTGGGAATGGGACAGGATGGGGCTGAGAAAAAACGACTGCACAAATGGAGTTAGAAAAGCAGACCATCGGGAGGAGAAACTGGAGCTGCTTTGCCCGCTCTGCACAGCCCAGAGCATGCTGGCTTCACCTTCTCCACCAACAGGCAGGACCCAGCCCCAGCCGTCCCCATCTGCTACAGGGAAAAGCCACGAGAAAATGCTGTGGGACAAGTCACTTCCCGAGCTCACAGCCCCTGCCCTCCAACCACGGCTCCAAGTGGCACATTTCACCTGGGTGCTCTCACTCAGGCAGCCCAGAATTTAGCAGTTGGCTGATTTTCCCTTTCCATCCCCAAATGGACATGCCGGCAGGGCCAGGTGACAGCAGCTTGCCGGCCAGATGCCCACGGTGCGGCTGCTGTCACCTCGGTTTACAACACGCTCCTTCCTCTCTTCCTGCCCCTCCTGCTCCGCTCCAGCTGGCCAAATGCAGACGCGGCCACCACCGGCCCCGCCGATGACAGTCTGACCCAGCCCCGCCATTTGCTCCCCATGGGCCAAACAGGCTCCGGGAGGCCCCTCCGGGCGGTAGTTGTGGTACCTCGTCACCCATTTCCCTGTCTGCATCTCCCAGTACCAGGGGTCCGGCCATCGGCTGGGCACCCGCGCGACCGAGCTGAGTCACTCTGTGGCCGGTGGGACCTGGTGGAGGCTGTGTCGTCCACTACCAACTCGATCCCACTCGTGGA
>VXBZ01009399.1:277659-293552 GCA_013399135.1 Heliornis fulica
CCCCCCTCCCCCCCGGAGCGAGCGGCGGTGCCAGCCCCGGGCTGGGGAGCGATGCCCGTGACGGGCTGGGGGGTCCCGGGCGGGCTGGGGGCTCGGTGATCCCGGCGAGGAGGAGCAGGACAGCCTTCCTCCTCCCGCAAGCTCCTCCCGGTGTTTTCCCACCGCTGACATTTTGTTTTATTTTGGTTTCGAGGCGACTCCGTTGGAATATGACACACGGTTTTCTCATCCCATCGCTCCTTTTTAATTTTTTTGTTTGTTGATTTTGTTTTTTTGTTTTTTTGTTTTTTTTTTTTTTACTTTGCGTTGGGTTTTCTGCTTTGGTCTTCTTGGTTTTTGGGGTGTCCGAAGAAATCCAGCGTCCTCACCCTCTCTTTGAACCCATTTAGCATGCATGAGACCCCAGGAAAAGACATTGAATCCTTCTGGTTTCGTGTGTAAAGGAGGATTAGCAAATCCTGGACTTTTTTTTTTCCTTAAAAAAAAAAAGTGAAATAAACTCTAGAGGCAGAGGATCTGCTTTTGCACAGAAACGGGGCGTGAGCGCTCTCTGCTGCCTAGAGAGATGCCGGAAAACTACTGAAAATAGTTTGGGAACTGTATTTTTGTTTTTTGGTTTGTGATTTTTTTTTTTTTTCCTCTTGGTGAAACTTGGATAACACTTCTCAATGCAGAACGATTCATTTGACGTATGTAGATTCACCTGCCTTTTATATGATATATATATATGGCTTAAGTGTGTGTATATATATATTTATAAAAGAAAGGGAGGAAGAAGAGAAAGCCACCTGAAGTCGCATTTTGAAGTGACTGCACGTATAATCGCAAATGCTGCTTTTTATCGCTATGGCACAAGAACATCCGTTTGGAAAATGCGGAAAATTTCAGAAGTCTCCTTTCTTCCGCTGGTCTTTAGCCCTCTTCTCTTCGTCTGCACTAAAACCATCCGTATCACTGCCATCTCCCTGCTCTTTCCTCTCTTGCTCCCTGCATCCAAACCATTACATTAAAAAACAAGAGAGTTACCTGCTGGTTTATTTGGGTTTTGTCTTAACTATTTATCATGTATGTATATATTTGTGGGTGAAGATTGTGAGCCTGGTTTTGTCTGAAATTGTTGGTGAGTGTTTCAAAAATATGGTTTGGGAAATATGCCTTTTTTCCCTCTCCACTCCCTCTCCCCCCACCACCCTCCTGGTCTTAAAACTAAAAAAAAAAAACCCACCTTGAATCTGCCATGATGATTATTTCCCATTGCACTGAATATTCTGCTTTGTCTCTGATGGTTTCACCTGCAGTTTGGTTCTGTTTATTTTTTTCCCACTTGAATGATTTGAGATTATTTTTTAAAGCTCCAGATTTCAAGAAGAAAAAGAAAAGCCCTGTCAAAAGTGTCTACTGTTAATGCTGTAATTTGCAAGGAACTGCTTGGCCGAAGTCTTTCTGTGAGCGTGGAAGGGGGTGTCCAGCACTTCCACTGGTGCTTCTGTGTGATAGTTACGGGGTGGGAACAAGATCTTTCCTAGCGAGGTTTTTATCGTCGTTACCAGATGGTTGCACATTTTTATTATTTTGTTTTTTACTAAATGGATTTGCCACAATGAAATGTCATAACATTTATGACATGTTAAAAAGTGTATTGTAAAGCCAAGTTCTAGATGGATTTAAAAAAAGAAATCTTGGTTATGAACCCAGTCTAAAGGGAGCTCTGTCCGGTGTTGTAAAGACAACATGATGTAACCCATATTTATATTTTTATAAAATACCTATTAAGACTGTGAATCTCCTGTGTGAATTGCTGGGTGAGTTGTTTAAGAAAAGTATTGTTCCTTTCCAGCCTCCTGGAGCTTTAGACATGCTGAGATTTCGGGAAAACTGTACGTCGGGAAGGGGGTTTGCTCTGAAATTGTGAGTTGATGTATTTTTACATCCCTTTGTATTTTACTGAAAAGCTGCTGCCCTTCCTAGTCCCTAGAGTTTCAATTTTTTTTTTCTATGCAACCCCCAGGCCCCCCTGTCTCTCTTGATCCTGAGAAGTAAAAGGGATGCAGATCGATTCAAATTGAAATGAGGGTCCCCCCCAGCCCCCCCCCTTGTTGGCTTATCGTGCTGCTGACCCTTCATGCCAAAATGGGGAGTACAAGATAAAAAGGAAAAGAGGCAGGTGGGGGAGGCTTTTGTGCATGACTGGTCGCCTTCCGGCAGTCATCTTTTTAATTATTATTATTTTTGTAAGAAGAATATATTGATAATGTCAGTGAAATAAGCAGACATTGAAGCTGATGCACAGATTGCTCCAGAAAGGAGTTTTTCTGTAGATTTTTCTTTAGATGCAAATACCTTTTTTAATTATGTTAATTAATGTTAAGAATTTTTAGGCTTATATTGAAGCTGTATGTGGGTCACTATATGATCATTTCTAACTGGATAAAGTCTGTACAGTACAGCATATTCCTGAGTGTATGATATAGATGTGTAGCCCCAGAGTGTGAAATTTATAAATAAATTTTTCATTGATCTTTTTATAAAAAAAAAAAAAAAAGAAATGGCTTTTTGGTTGTTCTTTCCCACGAGTTTACGGGCAAAGCTGTGCGGCCCCCAGGGCAGGGTCTGGCTGGACCTGGTTAAATGCATCGCCAAAGGGTGATGGTTGGGGGGTGACATATTGCAGGGGCTTCTGGTACATGAAACCCCCTGCCAGCCCCTTCCCATGGGCAGGAGGAAGCTCCTAGGGTTGGGCTGGGTCATGTCCTGGTTTGCCCCCTCCCAGTGTTTAGAGGCTTGGGAAGAGTGAGGGGTGATGGTTCAGATCAAAGCCTAGGGCTGGATGGGGCATGTGGGGTTTGAGGTGGTCCTAAGAAATTGGGGGGTGTCTGTGGAGGGTCCCAGTACAGACCAGGGGCATGGGGCACCTCTGTGGCTCTGCAGCCTTGGCTGAGCTTGGCTCCCTGCAGACTTTCTCAGGGTAGGGTATTTTTTTATTCCCTCCAGGGCCACAGCAAGGGTTTGAGGGGGCCTGGTCCTTGCCAGGCCCTGGGGCTGTGGTGGTGTGGTCCAGCTCCAGTAATGGTGGCTTCAGGCAGCCCCTGGAAGGGCAGGGAGGGGTTGGCATGGGGTGAGGTTGGCATCTCTGTCCTCTCACGTGGCTCAGAGCAGGATAGTGCCCAGGTGTGGACAGATTCCTGTGTCTCCAGAGACGTGCACAGGGATCCAGAGCAGAGGCAGCTCTGTGCCTGTGCCCTGCCCACAGCTGGGGCTTTGAAGGCAGGGTGCAGGCAGACCCCCCTTGCTGGCAGTGGAGGAGGTGTGGGATGAGGCTTTTTCCTCTGTTGGTGATTTTGCCATCTCTGAAAATGTCTACATCCCTGGGAAACGTGTGCTGTGCCCGTTTGGCTCCTGGTGTGGGTTTCTGGGGATGCCAAGAGGGGCGGGTGACCGGGCAAATGGCAGTGGGGAGGAAACCTGGAGAAAAGGCTTGTATGACCTTTCTAGGTGAGCCAGCCTCCACTCCAATGTGCCATCCGTGGCCAGCATGGGACAGACACAACCAGCTGTCCCCATCACCCAGTGTGGAAAGGATGGGCACAGGGTGACCCGGCTGGTTTATAGTGGGGTAAAAGAAGATGATGCCAGAACCACCAGTCATGAGCAGTGGTGGTATCACGGGTTTATCACTCGAGGTCTCACAGCAGTGACTGACTGGCCAAATCTGGGTTATGTGTGTGCAGGGCAAGTGATGTGCCCCACCTGCCATGGTACAATTTCATCCTACTTAGGCACTGCCTGGCACTGACCCACCGGCAAGTGCCACCAAACCTCCCACCCCCACACTGCTCCCCAGGGCTGGAGTGCTGCAGAGTCTCCCCAGTGGGTGCAGCTCACCCCTGCCCTTTTCCCCAGTCTGGGGATGCTGTGAAAAACTTCTCCAGGTGCCTGGTCTGGGTGGCCACAAGACTGGGCTCAGCCTGGCCCTGCTCAGCCTCATGCTTCTGGCTGTCCACATGTCCCCAGAGCTTTGGCCAGCCAAGATGGGCCAGCCACCACTTCAGGGATGGGTTTGTCCAAGGGAACTCAGAGTTTTGGCACACAGTTCCTCTCCTGCTGAGGTGGATGGGGCAGAATGGGCCCTGCAGCAGCCCCTTTGCAGGGGATTTGGACCAGGCAGTGGGTGCAAATCACAGAACCTGAGCCCAGTACCCACACCAGCACCCTGGACTCCCCTGTGCAACAGCCCTGGCAGCAGGGATGTGCCGAGGGTACAGCTGAACCCTGAACCCCTGGGGCTGAGCCCTGGTACCCAGCTCCCTGCATGGCTCGTGGCCACTCTGCTGGGCAGCTCTCCTCTCCACACAAACTTCAGCCAAGAAATCTAGGAACTCCAAAGAATTGCACTTTTTAGTTTCCCTCCCCCTCCCTTTTCTATTTTTGTTCCAATAAAACACAAATATTGGATCGTCTGTGGCATAAGCACATTCTTCTGACATTTTTGCGTGTCCCTGGCTGCGCGTCATTGTCTGCCAGCCGCGTTACGTAGGTGCTGTTGTTCCGAGAGAAACCAAAGCAAGAATTTGAACTTTCAAGTGCTTCCTGCCATTGTCTTTTGCTTTTGTTTGTGCTACTGACTCCAAACCAGATGGATCAAGCTCCCCTCCGGCCACAGGGGCGATGGGAAGTCAACACAGCCCGACTGAGGTTTGACAGCTTTGTCTTCTCTTCTATTGCCCTTCATCCGTCAAGCCCCGGCCATCGGCGCTGAATCGACCAACGCATATGGATGGGGAGGGGGGAGGAGGTGGGATTTTATTTGAATTTCAGGGAGCTTAACACAGTAAGTAATGAATGAGAAAGAAAGACTTGGAGCAGGAGAGCGAGAGGGGATGGGCTGTAATAAAAATTCAGTACATTTTAAATAGCTGCTTTGTTGGGGTTTGTATGAGTATGATAATGCTGCAGCCTGCAGATCCCAATAGCAGTTACCTTTTTTTTCTAAAAAAATGACAATCGACTACTGTTGGTGCCGGGGAGGGGCCGGTGCTCGGTCTGGCCAGCCAGCCTGGCCTCTTCTCCAACCCTCGGACTTTGTCCCTTCCTCCTGCTCCATCCCTGCCATGGGTGTGGGGGGGGCTGAAGGGGGAAGGCAGCGCTGGGGGGTCCGTGGCACCATGCAGGATGGGATGGCTCATGGGTTCAATTCATCTTTGGTGCTGGGACTCAGTGCAAAGGTCCCAGCCCCCAAGATCCTTCCCACGCTGGTTGCTGGAGCTGTACACCCTGTTCCTGCACCAGGGAGATGGTCTGGGGTCTTCCTGCAGCTGGCATGGAAGTCTTCCTGCAGCCTGGTGCCCTGCTGCAAGGTGGGTACAAGGGTTTCAAAGCAAAGATCACTGTCACCTTGCAGACCTCCATGCTTGGGGGGCTGTGTTGCCCCCCCATGGTGGACCATGAGTCGCTCCCACTTCTCCTGGGTGGCAGTGAATGTCCCAGGGAATGACACTGCTCCATCATGTGTGCAGAGAAAACATCTGTCTCATCTCCCTAGAAACTATTCGGCTGCCATGACCCACTGCCACCATGAGCACCCCCTCTGGGTGCCCTGGGAGAGGCCACCTCTGAGTGGGATGCAGACCTGTTGATGGCTTCTCCGTACAAGCAGCTTTCTCCTCCTGACCCTAAAGAGCAGGGCAACATCCTGATGTGGCTTGTTTGGAGAAGGACTTGGGCCTGGGTGGACAGAAGACAGCTGGAATGGAGGGACGGTGGTAGAAGGAAGTGGGGATGGCTGGGGAGGGTTGGGGGTGCATGGAGGGAAGAACAGAGGGTGAGATGGAGGGGTGGCTGGGCAGGGATGGTGGTGTAGAGGCATGGTGGGGCATGGACAACAGGATGGGTAGAAGAATGGGCAAAGGCAAAGCTGGCCAAATGAATGGACAAACGACAGGCTGGGGAGTGGCTGGGGCAAGTGTTTCCATTGAAAACTCCCCACTCAGCCTTAATCCAACACCATTGGGTGGCCAGGAGCAGTCTCATAGGGCATCCCAAGGAGAAGAGAACCCTCAGCACCCTCACAGACCTTGGTCTGCCTGAGCCACAGATGTTCTCCCACTGCTTTTTGGGAGGTGTCCCTAGGTGTCTCCTCTCTTCTCACCATGCCCCCACCTCCTGGCCAGGACAGCAGCCCTGGTAGCCCAGAGGAGTGTGGGGAGCACAGAAACCAGGCTGTGAGCATTGGCTGTTCCCAGCAGGGCAGTTCATGGCAGGCTGTCCTCAGCCACAGCCAGCACTTGCTCACTGACAAATCCATCCTCCCTGTCTCTGATCCAGCCCAGGACCAACCAGCTTCATGTCCATCCTGGGCAGGACATAGGAGTGGGCAGCCTGGCTGTCTCTGCTGATTCTCCACTGTGCCAACCCTGCTGTGGCCATGGAGGACGCTGGGGAGCCTGGCACAGGCTGTGGGCAGACACAGAACACGGCTCAGGGCAGGGCTGACTGAGCAAGCATGGGCACACGTACCCTGCCCAGAGGGAAACCTGCCCTGGGGAGGACAGGCAACGGCTGTTGGCTCTGCTAAACCTCCATGATGAGGTGGGGCACGGTGAGGCTGAGCCTTCACACAGGGTCTGAGCAGCACTCCGGGGCTGACAGTTTGTGCCCTGAAACACAGGGGCACAGTGAGCAGGCTCCTGGCTCCTGATGAATTATTCAGTGGAGGAGAGTGTCTGCCTGGAAGCAGCACCTCTGCAGCCCCCTCTCAGCCCTGGCACTGCCCTGCAACCTCTGTTCTTTTCTCCAGCTGAAAAAAAAACCCTTCTTCCCTATGCCCGGGCCACAGCAATGCTACTATGCACAAGGCAGTTGCACAGATGCACGTGGATGTGTGCAGACCTCTCCCAGGCTTTCTGCCCAGGACCAGAGCCCTGATGATGCGCCCTGCTCACTCAGGGAGCTCTTGCTGGGGTGGAACAGTGTGGGCACAGTGTGGGCACAGCTCTTCAAGCTGGGGCAGGAGCAGTGCAGCAGCTCCCTGGACACCTGGTTGCCTTTAGTTATGTCTAAACCACTGAACTGTCTGGTGTCAGGAGGGCTCTGCCAGGAGCAGAAGACACTGGCTGCATTCTTGCTGCCACCCTGGCACTTCCCCTGCTTCCCCATCCCATGCCCAGCCTGTTCCATAGAGAGCAGGCAGGTCCTGGAACAGACCAGTTGCTGCGATGCTTACTGGGATGTCTCCCAGTAAGCTTCAGTTTGGAGGTCACAGCTGGGGGACCCCTGGCTGCAGGGGGCTGAGGCACCCCGATTCCTTTCAAGAAGAGGGGTGCAGGGTGGCCTGAGGCAGCAGGACTGCGGGCACAGGAGGGTGCCGGCTCAGCACGCCCTGTCCTGCATGTCCCCATGAGTAGGGAGGTACTGGGCAACCCTGGCCGAGCTCCACAGTGCCAGGATCAGTCCCTTGTCCCCCGGTGCAGCGCCTGGCCAAGGCAGCCACCCTCAGTGGGTCCCTGCATTTCTCCCTGCTCACATTCACAGCTACAGTGACAACTCCGAGCTGCCCCCATCCCCTTTTCCACTCATGACTCCCCCTCATTCAAAGCCCGTGTCCTTTTAAGCTATTTTTTTCCCCCTCCTATTCATTTCGCGGACGCCTCTACCCTTTTCTCTCGCCTAGCCCCTCTCCCGAGCAGCTGCTATGCTAATAAGCAGGAGGCAGAAAAGGGAGCGAGCCTTTGCAGCGGCTGGGGAGGAGAGAAAGACCCCAGAGCCCTCCAAATGCTAAATAAATCCAAGGCTGGAGCAGCATCCCTGAACAAAGAGGCCTGGCCTCCCCTCTCTCCTCCCCTCTTCCCAATTCCACCACCTTTTCACATTCAAATGCATTAAACAGTGAGCAGAAAGACCCCGAGTATTCATAGCATTGCATTAAAGAGAAAGCCCCGTGGTGGCTCTCCATCCCGGCGGGGCAGAGGCAAGGGGTCCTCAGCCCTGCCAGCCTGCCCGGGGCTGTGGCTGCTCCAGCCCCCGGCATGGCAGAAGGGGGACGAAAGGCAATGAGCTGCCTGCCCCTGGTTCAGCTTTCTTCTCTGCCTGGGACCCTGGGATGGGATGGGATGGGATGGGATGGGATGGGATGGGATGGGATGGGATGGGATGGGATGGGGCTCAGGCTCCTGGCTTCTGCAGGCAGCTGCCAGGGTTGGATGGAAGAGCCTGGGGTTGCAACAGGACCCACATGACTCCTGCCTGCTGATGGTGCTGGGGAGTGTCACGGCAATGACAGGGCAATGGGGACACCCAAATCTTTGGGAGGCAAAGATCTCCCACAGAAAATCCCAAAGGACAGGGCTCCTGCTCTTGGTGAAGGGGAGAGGGGAGCAGGCTGCAGTTGAGGGCCACTGCCACATGCCCACCAGCCCCTCTGCATCCTGCCACCTCTGCATCACCATGCTGGTCCTCACCCAGCAGGGCAGGTGCCTCATGCTGGTCATGGAGGTCCTTTAGGCCAAAATTGGTGATTTAGGCCAAAATTGGTGATTGTTGACCCATTTTGCCTGTTTTGCCCTTGTCAGCACAGCTGAGAGAATGCGGTGACAGGAGTGAGTGCATTGGTGGGCTCCATGTCAGCTGCTGAGGCTGGTGGCAGGCAGTGGGATGCCTGAAGAGATGATTCTTCTCTGAAGGAGGAATAGATGGGCTTTTCCTTCTGCTTTCTGGGATGGAAATGGAGATGCCCCTTCAGGAAGGATCTCATGCTCTTCTTTTGTCTTGAGTTTCTGTTGGAGTCACAGGACTCCAGGAGATGGAGTATTTTTAGCACCAAATATTGAAAAAAATGTTTTAAAGTTGTAGATTTTAGCATGTGAGGATTGAAGCTGAGTGATGCCAGCTGGACCATGTGATGGTCACATGTGGAGGCAGTGATAACTGGACGCTTGCCTGCACAGCTTAGTCAGTGAGGTGGGAACCAGCTCTGATCCTGGGGTGTCCATCTGAGGTGGTGTCTGGGCTCCTTCACAGCCTGTGGAAGCAGGGGAGTAGCAGTTCCTAAGCTTGAGGTGTCCTCACATGCCCTGCCTGACCTCTGTCCCAGGGTCTGGAGGCCACCTCATCTCCTAGGCTTGCACAGATGCCCTGGGCACGCAGGGGAATCTCTTCTGGCACAAAGTGTCTAGCTTCTGGTGCTCAGTCATATCAGATTCATACGATCAGGAGACCAGAAGGTGATTGAGGCTACCCTGAGAGGCCATTTCCATGTGCTTGGCCATCTCCCACCCTGGGCTCCTGCAGCCATGTTGACATGGTCACCAGGGCTCCATCGTTGCCTTTGCAGGTGCTGCACAGCTTTGGGGAGTATGAGGCACCAAGCCAGCAAGATATCTAATTCAGAAGATGCAGAGAGGTGGGAAACCCCTCAGGAACCCTGAAGTGGCATTAACCATTCCATGGGACACGGGAACTCAGATCCTTGTCTCTCCAGTGCCCTGAGGTGTGTCCCTGCCTGGGAACCTGGGGTTCCCAGGATGCTCCTAGCAGCATCACAGATGATGCTTCAGGCTTCATGGACTTAGCTGACCCACCCCATCCTTTCTCCCCACTGCAGATGTTCTCACCCTAAAAATATCTTGCCCACTCAGAGGCCTTGCTGGGCTCCACACGTTCCCCAGAAAACAGCTCTCTGGGATGAATATCCACAGGGACCCAGAGAGGCTCCTGAGAACAACATCCCCATCCTGTGGAGGAAACCAGCTCCACCCAGGAGTCTCAGCCTCAGATTCACAGTTCCCAGAGAAGGGGGGATTTTTTGTCCCTACTGTGGAGAACTCATGTGCAGACACTAAGGGTTGACCCAGCACACTAATGAATGGAGGAGACTGTTCTGCTCCAGGTTCAGTGGCCTCGCCTTGGCCAGGGTGGTGTGCTGGGCAGAGGCAGTGGGCACCAACCAAACCTGTTCTACCCTGACCAGATGACTCTCCTGCCCCTCACCTAAGACAAGATGTGGAGGGCCAACCTGGCATAAAGGGTGCAAGATACCAGGAAAGACCCAGATGCTTCCAACACCACAGTCCTACTCCAGTGTGACTGCCCACCTGCATCCCCATGGGTTTGGTCAGGGATAGGTAGCCATCACCCCACCACCACCCTTAGGGACCCCTCATTTCCAGTGTGAATTCCACCATCTCAATCTGTCCCAGCCCCTCCCACAGACCAGCCCCAGCCATAAAACCCACCCTGCCCCAGAACTGCCCTTGAAGCAGCACCAAGACCAGAGTGTGAGGAGTCCTTCACTGCACACGTGCTGGTGGTCTGGGTTAAATGGGACCAGTGGAAGGGATGAGGGCAAGCCACCATGCCCCATTGGCACCCAAACTGCATGGCTCAGGAGGTGCTGAGAAGTGCAGTGAACACCATGGGTTGTTTTGGGGTCTTCTATGAGAGACCATGGTTGATGAGCAGTAGGACACCACCATCTCTGACTGCAAGGCTGTGGCTGGAAGTGCCCCAGCCCTGGAGCACAGGCTTAACCCTGCCACAGACTCGTCTTCCTCTGAGGAGCTCTGAGGAGCTCCAGCCCTGCAGGATGAGGCCCATAGCTCTGCTCAGGTGAGGGCTAGGAATGTCCCCGAGACCCACATTGCACATCGCTCCCAGGCTGGTCCAAGGGATGATCCAGCTGATTCCTCATCCTTGTGGGGCTCTCTGGCTGGGGACACCGTGTCCTGGGTTGGACTGGCTGACCCGAGGGACCTTCAAGCACTGTAGCACTACTGTTCTCAACCTTGGCTGCA
Organism: Heliornis fulica; assembly: GCA_013399135.1. NCBI lineage: Eukaryota > Metazoa > Chordata > Aves > Gruiformes > Heliornithidae > Heliornis > Heliornis fulica. The sequence continues at coordinate 288,444 of VXBZ01009399.1, forward strand.
CCCTGAGGGGCTGCAGCATGGTGGGACCGTCCCAGGCAGGTCTACCTGAAGTAGCAGGTGGGACAGGAGTCCAGGGTGTCCCTTTGACAGGCTGGTGGGGGAGAAAGGTCCCTGCTTAGCAATGCAGGAATGCAGATTGGGCTGAATGCGGTGGAGGCGGGTCTGATCTGGTGCCCCACTAAGCCCCCATTCTTTCCCAGCCGGTGCATCTTGTATTCAGGCTGCCTGCTCCTAAGCAGAGCGTCTTTAATCCTTCCCTTGTCTCCTCCATTCCCTTTCAGGCCTTTGGCCAATGGGAAGGGGATGAGCAGCTCTCTCCAGGAAGGAAATTAAAAGCGAGGAGGAGGGTAGGGAGGAGGAGAATGCGGGGAGGGGGACTTGGAAGGGGAGACAATCCTGGAGTGGAGATGCCAGTCATCGGGGTCTCAATAGCCCCATTCACCCTGCCCAGCCACACAGAAAATCAGGGTCACCAGGATCCATGCCCTGCCTGGAGACAACTGTTGCTTTATTCTTTTTAATTGCTGGAAAACGCAGAAAAGTTCACTTGTGTGTGTGGCTGGCTCCGGTGGGGGCTGCGCTGGGGGGCGCGGGCGGCAGCGGGGCGGGAGGGATGGGCTGAAGCCGACGCACAGCGAGAGGGGACACAAAAAGCAGCCGCACGTGAGGGTGGAGGCTGCGACCCGGCGCGCTGGAGGAGCCATCTGTACGGCTGGGCAGACGGAGCAGCGGGAGGCTTGGGCACGGAGCGCTGCACTGGGGGGGGTGTGTTGGCATCACCCCCTGGGCACGCAAGGGAAGGGTCCCTCTGGTTTTGGGGCGGAAGGGGCAGCCTAGGGTCCGGCAGCCAGGATGGGCTTGAGCAGGTACGTGTGGGTGGATGGGCAGGTGTCCCCACATCGCGGCGTGTGGAGATGCCTGGGCTGGCTGGAGACACAGCAAGCAAGCGGCTTGAAGCATGCACACCCACACGGGACACCCAGCAGCACACTGCCACCCTGAGCAGAGGGTGCTGACCCACCTCCCAGACAGGCACATGGCCATGGCACCTCCACACCAACACCCTGCTCCAATGCCACCCCATCAGGTGGGCAGTTCTACACAGAGTGGAGCTCCTGTCCCTCTGCACTCCCAGCGATGTCTCCAAGGGCAGCTCTACAGCCTTGGGGCTTGATCCCAGAGCCATCTTGCTCTGCCACCCACCCCACTTGCTGTCCCATGTCCCCAGAGGTGAGAGAACCTTGAGAATCAAGCCACTGTGGGTCATGCCCCGTCAGGTCTCCAGCTGCCATCAGCTCTGATGAGTGGGGGTGCCAGGTGGCACCCCGAGAGCAGAATGTGAGTGCCTGAGCCACAGATGGAGCCAGTCGTAGACTCCTGTCTCAACCAGGAGCAATCCAGGAGGTATCTCCACCCACCCTCCCTCAGGCATTCTGCGGCCTGGGGCGATTTATGCCAGTCACAGTCCCAAATGTGGGTCACACTTCCCTCCCCAGTCAAGCCTTTGCCTCCCTTTGCTCTGCCCTTCACAGAATGCTTGACTTTCCTCCTGAAGTCTGTCAGCAATGTGCTGGCCATGCTGTCAGTCCTGACTGCTCTCACCCTGCAGCTCATCCTCAGCACACAAGTGCTCCCAAGCACTCTGTGACCCATAGGACACAAGGCAATAGCCACTGAAGTGTCTGTGATACCATGGCCTCTGCTCCCTTGCATGTCCCCTTCTCACCTATCCTGTCCCACCATCCCTGCCTACCTTCTTGGCTGGTAGAAGGCTGGTGAGCCATGCAAGGACATGCCAGCAGCAACTGGCATCATACCAACCAGCCTCTGAAACAGGGGAGATGCCTGCTGAGCATGGCCCAGGTCTCCTGACCAGCCCCACAAGTGCTGTGGGATGCTTGCCCTTAACACAAGGCCTAGGGACTCCCCTCTGCCATGGCCAGGATGAAGGACTTCAAATACCTTAGGGTAGGAGCAGAGCCCCCAGGCTGAGGAGCACCCAGTAGGCAGGGAGGAGGAGGAAGAGGAGGAGGAGGAGAATGAAGATGAGGATGAGAAGGATGGTGAGGTCAAGGTCAAGGACGATGAGGACAAGGCTGAGGCCAAGGACAGTGAGGACAGTGATGAGAAGGACAAGGACACACCACCTGCCAAAGCCCAGCCTGTGTGCTTGCATCCTAAACTCCCTTCCTGGTAGGTGCTATTGTCAAACCATAACTTAACCAGCCCTGATCAAATGCAAACAGCACCTTCCCCCGGCCACAGCCTGCACAAAGCCAGAGGGAACCACAGCTCATGGCAAAAAGGCGTCTGGAGACAAACCAGGCTCTGGACGTTGAGAGCATGTGGAGAAGGACACGAAAGAGGGTGAGGTTGCTGAGCCCTGATGCTGCCAGACGGCTGGTCTGGGAGCCAGGGCAGAACAGCAGATGTTTTCACACCTGTGCTGGGAGCACTGGTGGAAGTGGAAAGCTCAGCAGCACACAGTGACATCCCTGCAGCAGGACGAGACCTGGGGGAAGGAGAGTAATCCCTGAGGTGCAGTGATGCCCTGGCTACCGGCTTCATAGGAGTGGCAGAGGAGGGATATGGTCAGGAGGGGCACTGTACAGAATGAAACAGTGTAGGAAGAAGAGCGTGGAGAAATCTTTGTGGGTGAAAACCCCAGGCTCTAATAACAAAGATGTACAATTGGGATTGCACACAATGAGAACAGTCAGTCATCCAGAAATACTGAGACTGGAGAACGAGCAACTTGGATGGTGGAGGTCACACACACACACCCCTCCCCCATATGGAGCAGCTTCCTCAAGGCAAGATGTAGAGATGCAATCTGTGGGTGAGCCATGAGGTCTGTAACCCACAGGGGAAGATATTGTGTGCTTGGGACCAGGCTGAAGAGGTACTGGGGGTACTGCTCCTTACTGAAAAATCACAGCACTGCAGCAATGCAGTGGGACAGAGACAGGTATATCCCATAGTAAGCTCAGAAAGGGGAACTATGTAGAAATGGGTACACTATCTCAAAAATACCCGAAATCCTGAGATCCTAAACAACACCTGGAGACTATTAAATTGGGCACAAGAAGCTTGGGGAAAATGTGTGCCACCAATCCAAAAGAAAACTTGGTGGAACCACAATGCCCTTTCCAGCTTTATGGGAGAGTGAAATGGAGGCATTGTGGAAAGCGCTGATGGGTCAGAAACAGGGGCCTTGTCTAGGAAAGAATCCACAAAACCACCAGGTCTGGAAACAGGAGGCTGAAGAGCTAAAACGGGGTGTGTGGTGCACCCTGGAGGAGATGCAATGGTTGGCTGAGGAACATGCCCTTACACCATCACAGACCAAAAGCCAGCTAAGGACTCAGGAGGTGCCCAGGGTGTCATGGGCTCTTCTGGGTGGTAAGGAAGGCTTTATATTGGCCATCTTCATCCATCCCCAGGGAAGGGAGTGAACAGGGAAATCTTCAAGTCACAGATGACACTAAGCTCTTCTGTGTGGCCAAAGGCTGTGCTGGTGGCAGGGAGTTTAGAAGGACCTCACTAAACTGAGGGGAAAAGAGGCAGCAGGTGAGCTTCAGTATAGAGAAATGGAGACGCTGTCAGAGCGGGATGTCAGCGTGGAGCTCACAATGGGGAGTTAAACTGGGAACCATCACTGACCTGGAGGATTCAGAGTTTGGCAGCAGCAGACAAAGAAATCATCAAAATGTGTGGTTGAGAAGGGTGTTGGGAACAAGATGCAAGCTGTTCTTTAGAAACTCAAAAACCTTGGTAAGCCCACAGCTGTGTGCTGTGTGCTTGAGCTCTGGTTTTCACAGCTCAAGGGGACAGCGGAGTTGATTGTCTCTAGACTTGCTCTGTAACAACTGAGGAGACAAAGTGCCTGTCGTATGAGGGGGACTGGAAAGGCTGAGTCTCACCTGTTTGGAAAGGGGAAGACCAAGGCAGGATATGACTGAGACTTGCAAAATCATGAAGGTGGTGGATAAAATGAGTGTGGAACTGTAGTACTCTGGCAATTCTTGGAGTAAGGAGCACTAGTGGGTGATGAGAAAACATTGCATGGCAGGGTTTGGATGTCTAGAGCTTGCTGCCACAGAGGAAGAGGAGCCATGCGACACTGACAGGTTCAGAGTGAGGAAAGGGACTGGACAAGCTCATGTAAACAGGTTCATAAAGGGGCACTGAAAGGACAAGGCAGGAATGTCTCCTGCATAACATTGATGGGAGGGGAGTCAGGCCCGTGGAAGTGAATAGCATCTCCTTTTCCCACGGCTGGCCATGGAGTCCTGGTGGCCCTCACCTCTGCAGGGGTCTGCATGATGAGCCCCCAGCCACCAGATCAGGACATGGGGGCCTTGGGGCAATGTTCATGGTGTTTGGTGTTCCCCGGGTCCTGCCGTGCTTCCTGCGCCGCCGTGCCAGCCCCACCGTGCCCTTGCAGCCCTAAACTTCCCGCACACTGACAGCTGCTCACGCACCGCATCTCCCCCAGGACCGCTGCTGCCCCATCGACCTGCAGGGCGACCCGTGGAGCTCCTAGAGCACCCAGAGCCGCCTGTCCCGGCTGCGGCTCCGCAGGGCTGCCGTGCATGGGACCCCAGAGCCCAGGGCCCCGGACCCCTCTTCTCCTAGAAGAGCCATGCCCCGCAGAGGCTCCATCACGGCCCCGTGCGGTGGCCGCATGGGTTTCTCCATCGACATTCCCGCGAAAGCCGCCGCAGCCTCCGGGATGGGGACGATGGGTGTTATCAGAAGTGAGCAGGGAGATGGGGGCTTCACACACACACACACACACACACACACCCCAGCCCCAGGACAGGCGCAGAGCCGCGGGAGATGCCGGGGGCCGCACCGCGCTCCCCGTTCCCCTGCCAGGTCCCAGTGAAGCCAGTTGGNAAGGAGGACCCCGAGGGACACGTCCTGCGCTGTTCGCCCCCCGGCTCTGCCGCTCTGGGGACGCGTTCGCCCCCTGTGCCACGGGAAGGACCCCGCTGCCGATGCCGTCCCGCTGCCTGCCCCTTGCCCCGGGACACTCCTCCCGGCGCTGCCGGTCCCCACCGCCCCGGGACCGCCCCGCTTGGGGGGAAGGGGCACCGCGGGGTC
>VXBZ01009399.1:301105-316584 GCA_013399135.1 Heliornis fulica
GCTGGTGGGCTCGGACCAGGCTCCGGTCAGAGACAAGAATATCCCCGCGGGGCTGCAGTCCATGAACCAGGCTCTGCAGAGGAGGTTTGCCAAGGGAGTCCAGTACAACAGTGAGTCGGAGCCCAGCTCGGGGGGCCGGGGGGGCACAGCCAGCCCCGGGCCGGAGGCAGACCGCATCGGGCCGTCGCGTGTGATGCCCCCGCAGCGTGCCCAAGGACCCCGGTGGGACTGGGGGTTGGGAGGCGGTGCATGTGCTGTCGTGCGTCGTGGTTCTTTTGGAGCTGTTCGCCCAAAGCAGAGTTTGCCGTGAGGCGTTGGAGCTTGCAGGAGCGTGGGAGGAGTACGGGACGGGAAAGTTTTATCCTTGTGTGCGGGGCTTGGGAGCCTGTCGCGCAGCACTGTCCTCAGGCTGCAGGTTCCTGTGGCACGGGAGAGTACCTGGTAAATCAATTGTTGTCAGTTAAAGCGTCAAGGGAGTAACTCCTACCTTCTCGGGGGTGACTTCCCCTGCAGCACAGGATAATGGTATTTATAATTAAGCTCTAGTGGTTATATGATAAGGGTCTTTTGAAAAGCTCTACCCTGCCAGGGTTTAATAAAAGGGGAATGATGTATGCCTGTATATGCCCTCAGTACATAATTTCATTCTGAAGGTATGTTTCTGTAACTGATACGTTTGTTCTTTTCTTGGATTGTTTTCAGGGCTTTTTTTTCCATTCAGTGCAGAGGTGTTTTTCTCCTGAAGCTCAGGAAAGGTTATTTCTAATATAACATTTCTGGAGGGCATTGCAAGTATGTGAAACACATCGTGAAGTAACAATTATGAGATAGGGATGGTAGTTATGTCATCCTTGCTGAAATAGATGTAGTACCAGAGAGTGCTGTGAGTATCAGCTTGTCTGTGGGGATCTGGGCAGGCAGTGAAGTCAGATTGCAGAAGGCCAAGAGATTGATTGGCAGCTAGGAAGGAGACTGATTTGTAAACGTGGCACTGAACAATTTCTGTAAAGTCCCACGTGCTGGAGGAATAGCACTTGTGTTGGATCCTCATCTGGAGCAGAATGTGAAGGGGGAGGCTCTCACTTGGAGTTTTGGGGCTCTGTTTGCCTTGTTTAGTATTATCACCATTGGTTGTGCTTTTTAACTGAATTGTTTTGAAGCTCCTGCTTTACTAGGGAGAGCATTTGGTGCCTTTATCCACAGCACACATCAGATGTGCCTGTAGCCCTTAATTTAGAGAATTAGTGTCTTAGCAGCTGGTCATGAATGTGAAGAGAAGCACAGCAGTTCAGAGACTTGATTTCCAATGAAAGGCTGGGTGAGACCAGAACACATCTGTGTGCCTCACCGGTGCATGTGTGAGATCAGGTTCACCGGTGCATGTGTGAGATCAGGTAGCTCATACCGGCTTGTGAATTATGTAAGAGAGGAGTCGATTCATGAGAGGGACAGTGCGGATCAGCTGCATTCTGCTGGCACAGCAGCCAGTGGGACAGCTCCTAGTTACCTGTGTGGCCGTGCCTCTGCTTGCTGTTAGTACAGCAAGGCCAGGAGTGCAACAGCAGAGCAGCCAGCTGTAGCTTTGCTGCTTTTTTCTCTCGTGACCAAAAGCTTTGGGAAAGCTTTTTGGTTTGTGCCCTGTTTTATCAGGGTTTGTGTTCCAGTTACTGTTTCTGTATCTGGAATGAAACTGCAGGTTTCTGTCACTGCCTTAAGGGAAGCTTTCCAATCTCCATAGTAACTCTTGCCAGGATTGCTGTTATATAATGTTTGTAGGAGATCCAGGCAGGCATATGAAAGGGTGTTGGAGTACCTGCATTGCCCTGGTGCTGCGTGGCCAGGGTAGGTTCTGGGGTGTTGGGGTTAATGTGGTCTCAGATGAGAGCAGGCTGCACAGGAATATCATCACAAGAGCCGTTGCTCAGGAAAGACAGAGCTGCAGATCCCATGTGCAGCCAGTGCCCCAGGTTAGCAAACACATGACATTCAGCAGAGGAGTGCAGATCGTGTTTTGCAGCCACCATGAATGCACACAGAGCCTTAAAACTCCTCCACTGCCCTGGAGCTGCCTGAGCCTAAGCCAAAGGGTGCTGTAATGGCTGGTTTTATAGAAATGTTGCCTTGGTTTCACACTCCATTACTGATTGGGAGGTGAAGCCTGTTTCCTCCTATGAAATATGTTTAGTGTGCTGAGTATGCCACGAGATGCTTGCTGTGAAAATGGGCAGCAGGTGGCTGGGACGTGGGCTTGGCTGTGGCTCCGAAGGGGCAACACTGTGCCAGCCTGCACAGCTTTCAGGTACATGTGCAGCCAGACAGCCCCCAGCTTGAGGCAGTACTGAAGGTTGTGTGGTGTTCTGATGGCACTGGATTGTGTGGACCTCTAAGTTGAATGAAAGTCATTTGTTTCAATGGTCTGTCTCCCACTCTGAATTTTTCAAAAGGACAGTGTTGTGGGGTGGGTAGGCTTACGTTTCTGATGAACTGATGAGAGCAAAGACCAGCACTGCCCCTTGGCAGCCATCACGTTGTCTGCATGGGACATCATGTTTCCAAACAAAAGCATTTTCATACTGCATTCCCAGCACACACACTCCTTATTTTCTCTCTTTATTATCTGCACGGAGCTCCTGTGTTTTACAGACCGTGGCCTACAAGCTGTCAAGAGTTCCTTCTCCAAGCACTATGGAGATGAAAACAATGTGAGACTGCACCATCCACATAACAGATGTTTATGGTAGATGATGGTTCTGAGTGTGGGGGACCAATCTTTGTAAAAACTTGCTCTTTTGGTTTGTTTTTTTTTTTTACCTTCTCGGGACAGCCTGAACGAGGATCAGTTCTGCTTGGTCACCATTCAGTTAGCTGTGCCAGCCCAGGGAAGGCAGGAGTGGGTAGGCTCAGTGGAGGGAGAGCAAGGTGAATCTCATTCCTTTGGCAGCAGTGCTTGTTTAACCAAATTACAAGACAAATTACTGAAGGAAGTACCAGCCCCAGGTTACTCAAATGTAAACGTTTATGTAAGGCAACGATGGGTGAAATGAGCAGTGCTGGCTTACAGTGGCAAGGGGATTCCCTGGGAGCTTTCCATTGATGATCAGTGACAGGAGCAAAAGACATGGAAGTGCTGGCAGTGCAGATGGGCCTGTCTTGTGGCCCAGAACATGGTATGCCTTCTGCTCTGGGCTTTGTTCTTAATGTGTCCAGAGTGAGCATCACCAGACAAATCCCCGTGCGTGCCTGGGGTGGGGGCTGCTCTACCAGTGAGCTGCAGCTTGCCCTAAGCAGTCCCAGGAGCTGAAATACCAGTGGTAGCTCAAAGAATTACCTCCAGTCCCTCCCCTTATTACTTTTATGCCTAAAATGTGCTTTGAAAGACAAAACATAATTGATACTACATATCCTTTTGGAAAATCATTGTGGTCATAGAATCCCCGGACTGGTTTTGGTGGCCAGGGTCCTCAGACCGCCCCCCAGTGCCACTCTTGCCATGGGTAGGGACACCCCACAAGCCCAGGGTGCCCCAAGCCTGGCCTTGAACCCTGCCAGAGATCCAGGGGCAGCCCCAGCTTCACTGGGCACCCTGTGCCAGGGCCTCTCCCCATCCCTGTGAAGGATTTCTACCTCAGATCTAAGTCCTTATTTCCTTTGTGTTGTTTTATAGTAGTTCCCAGACCCTGATTGTTGTTGAAAGTGTTTTCACTCAGCACTACTCCCAAAAGAAAGGCTTCCCCTCTTGCTGCTTCCCACCTTCTCATGTTCTCTGCTGCTGCAGATCTGTGCAGTTTGGGGCAAACCTGCTTTGGCTGCTGCCTGGCCTGTTCCCAGGAGTGTGCTTGGGGTTGTCTGCAGCCCAGCTGAGCTTCCTTTGCCAGCAGAACCAGCTCCAAGTGTAGTCACACTCCCAAAGACCTTGATGAGGGCAGTGTTATGACCCTCCAAACGGGGATTGTTAGCAGAGAAGTGTAGGGATCGCTGCTGCAGGGTCCTGGAGGACTGTGGGCAGAGATGGCAGCTCCTGGTTTCTAGTTATGAGTTGGTCTGAGAGTATGAGTTGGTCTCTGGTCCTGTCTTCACTGCTCTGCTTCCATTTCCCCATCTGAAGAATGGAAATCTCTCTTGTTTCTCCCAATGCAGTGACAATATAAATAAAGTGATTTGTTCAGGTTTTTCCTTGCATCTTGATCTGTTCCCCACACCTCCCCTTCTTCCCACAGATAATTCTCCTGTCCTTGCTACAAACCTGTGGCTGTTTGCAGTAAGTACTGTTTAACTTAAAATAAGGCAGCAGTTGTTACTGTCCCTTCAGGTACCAGTACTAACCCATCATTACTGGTCCCCTTTCCACATTCAGGCCTGTGAGATACCTGGCTGTGCCCTGATCTCCCTCAGCCCTTCCTGCCTTGCAGATGTCCTTGAGTACACCTGCCCCAGCCCAAATAACAGCTTTTGTGTCACTGAAATGATGTACATCACCTGCCTTCTTCCTGTTCTGATGTTAAAGACTTTTTCTTTCTTCAGGAAAAAAAGTCAGTGAAAACTCCTACTGAGTAGGAGGAAAGAGATCCTAACATGGAGAATGCTGAAGCTGGAAAGGGCCCTTGGACCTGTTCAAACTGGGCAGTGGTGCCATGAGCACCCTACGGTGATCTACATGTGAGCTGCTCAGGGTGGGGGTGATCTCCTTGCCGCTTGGCCGTGCCTCCCATGTGCTGCTCACGCTGCTAGGCACTTGAGAGCAAAACTGAAAAGGAACAATTTGGGGGCCAGTTTTCAGCCAGTTTGGTTCCTTGATCCGACTCAACCTGTAGCTGTGTAAATAATGCCATAGAAGGCACTAGAAGGTCCCAGGGAGGTAAGGTTGCCCCGTCTGGGAGAGCTCACAGTTGGGTCACCTGGGAACAATCTTGAAAGGATGCCTTCAGAGCAGCCTCCCTGATTAAGGAAGGGTCTGCTTCTCCCTTAAAACTCACTGGTTCAGTATCACACACTGAACTTTGAAATGTCTCTCTGATGTAGGTGCTGAGAGCATGTTAGAAAGGTTTGGGCACAAACAGAAACTCATTATGCCTGTGCCATGGACTTGTGGCATTAATTAAGAAAAATCAGAGGAATCCTTCACTGATTATTTCACCATCTGTAAGCAGGAAAGAGAATCACACACACGGTGATAGGTAATGCCAGATGCAGTTTGTTATCTGCAGAGATGGTCTGGGACCTGTAAGTGAAGTCAGCCCATAAATACAGTGCTCAGTTTTGCCTTTATCCTTTTGCTTCAGCAATTAACCTTGTAAAAGAAAACCAGCAGTACTTCTAAGTGTACAGTAACCAAAACACAACATTTCACCAGGCAAAACTCTTCCACACACTTTGTATGTGTTGTCTTACCTCACAGTTTACCTCTTAAACAATTGTCTCTGAAGTGCCTGCAGTAACTCCTGAGTAACAACAGAGGCAGCCTTCAGTCTGAGATCTCCTGCCCAAACCATAGCAACCTAATGCTTGATCACCTGAATCTGCCACCAGATATCTCTGGGTGGCCCATTTTCTAGGGGATAGTGGCTCCTCTTCAAAATGCAAACCTAAAGACAGTTCAAGTCAGCATACATTTCCCAGCAGCCTTGTGGTTGCCACTTTGAAACCAGGATAAAAAAATTCCATCATGTAACAAAATTTAGAGACCAACACTTACAGTTTTTTGAAAGAACGAGGTAATGTCAGGGTAGACTTGGGAAAGTTCATTATATTAATTGCTGTGGAAGTTACCTTGCTGGGTTGAGTACAGCTGATGGTGTTTCGGACACTTCCTTAGGAGGGGTGCAATTTGTGGTGGGTTGACTCTGGCTAGAGGCCAGATGCCCCCCGAGGTCATTCTGTCACTGACCTTATCAGCTGGACAGGGCAGAAAGTGTGTGACAGAGGCTGGTGGGTTGAGATAAGGACAGGGAGAGATCGCTCAGCAATTAACAGTACAAGCAGAATAGACCCAACACGGAACAAGGTTAATCTGATTTATTACCCAATCAACACAGATAATGAGAAATAAAACCAAATCTTAAAACATGTTCCCCAACCTCTCCTTTTTTCCCAGGATTAACTTCACTCTCAGTCCTCCATGAACTTCTCCAATGTGAATCCTTCCCACAGGCTGCAGTTCTTCACCAGCTGCCCCACTGTAGGTCCCTTCCATGGGCTGCAGACCCAGGTTGTTCCAGCCAGGTCTCCCACAGGCTCACAGGTCTCTCCAGGAAACATGCTCCAGCATGGGCCTCACTCCACAGGCTGCAGGTTCTGCAAGGAGCTTGCTCTGACATGAGTCTCAGTGTTCTTCAGGTGTCCTCATTTGCTCAAGCATGGACTTATCCCACATGTTGGCTCTGTGGGACCTGGAGAAAGCTTCTAGCAGCCTCTTCACAGAAGCCACCCCTGCAGCTCCTTCCCCCACCCCCCTGCCCAATCTTTCCATGCAAACCCACAAAAGGATTGGTTCCCCATTGACTGCCTTTCCTTGCTGTGGGTCCAAGCACACATGTACAAGCCCAGACACATGGTGGTAGAGTGGCCTCAGAAGCTGGGTGAGGTATTGGTTGGTGCAAGTGGAGCTGTTGTGCCTTTCTCCAAGACCACTGTTTCTGGGAGCGCCTCTGCCGAGTGCCAGAGGTACACCCACACCTAAACCAGTAAGGGCTGGCTCCTTTGGCAGAGACCATCCCTCCAGCACATGGAGGACCCACAGAGACTCATTTTCACTGGATTTTCTTTCACTGCAATGTGTATGTCCCCAGAGGGGGGGCAGTTCAGCTGGTTTCTAGTGCATTGATAGACTGATTCCAATTTAACTGGATTGAAACTGTCCACCAGCAGAGGAGATTTGGTGAATTTACCATGGGACAGCTCGAGACAGACCCCTGAGAACATTAACTCCTGCTTGGGGATTGTCCTGAGCACCTCTTGGCTGTGAGCTGGAGCAGCTGAAGGACAGTGTGTGGCCTTGTTCTGCTACCCATGGAAAAGGGAATGCTGCCCCAGTGCAAGAAGGTTTGGGATGGCTGAGAGCAGTGACAGCTTAACACCACGGTGATGTTGGCCAGAAGCTGCCTTGTGGCTCCCCAGCACCATCCCAAAAGAATGGCTGCACCAGCACTGGGGCTCACTCAGAGCCCTGCTGGGTGTCCCTCGGGAGACAGGGCCCTGCCTCATCAGCTTGCTGCGAGCTCACCCTTGAGCCTTCAGTGGCTTGGGGCAGCAGGGTCTGGGAAGAGTGTTCTCAAGGAATGAGAGGGGTGGAAGGAGAAATGGGAATGGCAGAGAAGGGAATGAAAGGAGCCTTCTCAAAGGGGTAGAGTACAGCAGCAGAGGGAGTAGGGGCTGGGTAGAGAAGGCAGGAGGACTGAAGGCACAGAGACTTGGCTGGCTGAACTTATGCAGATTCTGAAGATTTAATGTTGACATTGGTTCTGCTGAGCTAGTGTGAGGAGCTGAATAAACACTAATTTTAATGACCGAGGCTCATGTTTCTTAACAAACTCCATCGTGCCTGTGTAGTACAGGAGAAGTAATTACATCTGAATAACACTTCCAGAACATTAACATGCTTTTCACAGCATTCTTTGATTTGTTTTTCATCAACTTTGTCTGCTTGCTCTTTTCCCCAGTGAAAATTGTCATCCGAGGGGACAGGAACACTGGGAAGACCACACTCTGGCACCGGCTGCAGGGAAAGAAATTTATCGAGGAATATATTCCAACTCAGGAGATCCAAGTCACCAGCATCCACTGGAATTATAAAAGTAAGATGAAAGAGGGTGGAGGGAGTGACAGTTATGGGACAGTGCCTTGGGGGCAATAATTCCATCTCAAGCCTAATTGGCTTCGTTGTTTTGTGTCTGGTAGATAAAATCATCTTTTGTCACACTTGTTATTTTAATCTCTTATTTGCAGTTTCTCAGCCATGTTTTTCATACTCAGAAACTCTATGTTCTAAGTGCTATACAGTAGGTCTTTGGAATCCACAATTCAAAGAAGGTGTTTAAAAGGTGATCCAAAAGATTTGAAATATTTGTGATAATCTTGACTTGGTAATGGAAACAGGTTTATTCTGGAAATCTGTCTGAGGCTAACCCTGCTTTTGGTGTTACTGTGTTGCATAGAAGTGAGTGTCATGGTGCAAACTAGTTTTTTACATACTAAAGTAGGAAAAGCTTCCTGCAACTGGTGAAGGTGATGTTTTAAAAATAACTGTAGTACTCATGACTCTAGTTGACTTACTGAAGCACAGAAGGATCTTATCAGGAGCTTTTTTAAGTGCTTGTTTGAGTCTGAGACATGAAGTGTGAAATTTTTTTAGGTTTTTTTATCCCCCATCTGCTCTAGCAGAATAAAATGTCTATGAAAGCCCTGGATCTCATCTGAAGAAGAAACTGCAGGCATTGAAATTGCATAAGGCTATGATTCAACAGTGCATTATGTCCAACTTTCAGGTTCATAATAAAAAATGCCACAGCCTTGTGGAGTGAACTACTGATACAATATGAGTTTGCTCTGTAAGGCTAATTTGGGGAAAAAATAATCATCAGGCAGTTTGTTGTTGCCAGACTGTACACCTGCACATCCCTGCCCTTTTGTTGAATCCAGTCTCACAGCTGGGAAAAAACCTCATGCAGTTGGGTAAACACCAGACTGGGCACTTAATCTCATTTACCAGTCAGACTTTCATTGCTGGTTGAGCTGTGATGCCCAAGTCTCATGCAGTGGTAACAGAGCCACAGAGTGTGATTGCCAGCAGTCTGCATGGGACAGCACACTCTCAGTTGCTTTGTGGGCTTCAGTGCAAGGACGATGAGCACCGCTGGTGTACATTCACTCCTGGCACCCAGGGGAGCTAGTGACCAGAGTTCTGGAGACTCCCATGCACTTGGGAGGAGGGGCTTCCATGTGAGCCAGCTCTCCCTTGACCATGGTTGAAAACATTTGTAAGGATGGATGATTGGGATTTGCTTTGAATGTAGGAAAGACACGGATCATCCTTGCTCAGTGGAGGTAGAGGGTTTCTCTCATTTGGGATCTGATGTTGAGTTAAGCCTTATGCCACAGGTTTTCAGATCCTTTACAGACACTCTCCATGTCACTGTGATCACTGAACTCCAGCCTGGTTTGGGTGGGCAGGGCCCTTGGACTCCCCTCCTAGTGCCACCCCTGCCATGGGCAGGGACACCCTGCACCCCTAGCCCAGGGTGCCCCAAGCCCCATCCAACCTGGCCTTGAGCCCTGCCAGGGATCCAGGGGCAGCCACAGCTTCTCTGGGCACCCTGTGCCAGGGTCTGCCCCCTCCCCAGGAAGGATTTGTGCCCCCCAGCTCCTCTCCCTCTGCCCTCCTGCAGCTGAAGGCCATTGCCCTGGTGCCCTCCCTGCCCTGGGCACCAGCCCCTCTCCAGCTCTCCTGGAGCCCCTCGAGGGACTGGAAGGGGCTTGGAGCTCTCCCCAGAAGCAGCTTCTCTTCTCCAGGCTGAGCCAGCCCAGCTCTCCCAGCCTGGCTCCAGAGCAGAGCTGCTCCAGCCCTCGGATCACCTACATGGCCTCCGTGGTGTCCTTCTCGTCCCGGGGACTCCCGAGCTGGATGCAGCACTGTAGGGGTCTCCCCAGAGCAGTGTGTCAACTGGTCCAAGGCATTGACTGATGTGCAGTATTCATGCAGTGGGATTCCCCACCTGCAGCAAACCCTCTGCCATTTGTGTTTTAGCTGTGACATCCTTCCCCCACACTCCTCTTCCTCTGACTCAGAACGTCAGCACATTTGAGGTGTGAACACAGAGTGAACAAGTTGTTTGGATGGTGGAAACTGTCTCCAGAGTCAAAGCTGAATGTTTCGGCTTAAACAGACCAGGATCAGAGCAAGGAGTGAAACCCCTCATCCTCAGGACCAGACAAGTCTAAACAGGGAGCGTATCGGGAGCTGTGGTTTTCCCAGTAGTGTAGGTAAAACGTCCCAGTTCAGTTTCCCCTCTGATCAGCATGCAGTTTGTAAATACAGCTGGGGAGTCTGGCATTGCATTTCTAAGGGGCTTAGTCAGATTTATTTGGTTTTGTATGCACAAACAGCTGTACAAAATGCATGCATATAGATTTTTGTGTGCAGGTAAAAAGGTGTTTGTAGAAGGATGCAGTTGTCTTGTGTTTCTGTATATTTTCTTTTACTGGGCTGAGGCTTAGGCCCTGGCATTTTCAGTGTGGATGCAGTCCTGGGGCAGAAAACAGCTGGGCATGAAGCTGGCTTGTGCTGTTTGCTGGTAACCACAGGTGTATTTGGTATTTCTGGTGTTTAGTGCTAACATTTACGTGGTGTGTTACTGTGGACCTCGCTGGTTGGAGGTGACAGCAACAAGTACATATGGTGGTGGACTTTTTTCAGGGGGAAGTGCTGCCGAGCTAGTATGGGTATCTAAAAGTCTGTATCTGAAATTTCTGTTTCTTTTACATTGTAAACCACTGTATAATTTTTTTAGTAATAATTTCTATCAGTATCAGAAATTCTCTGCTGATCTTCTCAATACTTCTTTGAAAAACTACCCCTCTTTTTTTAAAAACACTGTAAGGATGTTTCCAGCTGTGATAACTTGCCATCCAGGATGGGTGATGTAAAGACTCCGGGGAAATTGGCTCTGATCTAATTAACACCCTGTTGGCTGAGTTCATCTGTAGAGGAAAAATGAAGTTTGTTTTTCCTGTGATCATGTTCTCAAGTTACTTTCAATAAACATTATGAGGTAGTTGGCAGCAAATATTTACAGTTGTTAATTACATCGTTGTCAGATACTGAAGGATTCTTGTGTTGCCTGGTGTTTGAAGAGTTATATTTTAGATGTGGAACATACTGCCTTGTTACATCTTCAGAAAAATTATACTGTTGGAATTAATAATAAGTAGAGGAATTTGAGTTATTCCTACTCAGAATGATTAAAATTACTTGTCTGTGCCAACTGTGTAATGGATAGTTTTAAGTTTTGTGTACAAGCAAGGATTTACCACTCCTGACCCCAGGGAATGCCTTGTGAGATTATAGCTGGTCACCAAGTCTGTTCTGTCTGTCAGTCTCAGAAAGGGAGTTTGAAATAAAAAAAAATTAATAAAATAGTATCGTAATAAAACCTGGAAGATACTTTTGCTGATGTATTTTGAATGCTTTATAGATGGGCATGAGGAATGGCAGAGTGCTCTGCTCTGTGGGATTTCAGATCTAGATCATCTGAAGTGAATTTTGTAATTGCATGAGAGTCAATATGTCTGAGGGCCTGAGAACTCCCAGTGATGAACACACTCATGAACCAGTTTTGTGGTTTTGTATTTTTTGTATGTTGTACTTTGTATTTTGATTTGTATTTTTGAATGAGCTTTCTTGCAGTTGGAGTCCTCCCATACCCCTCCACCTTGTTCTGGGACAGCAGTGTCTTAGTGTGCCACTGCCTGCAGAGTACTTAGCCAGACAGCAACTGAGTAGAGATATTTGAGCCATTTGATCCATGGTTTCTGCTAATCCAAGTTACAGATTTAAAAGGATGAGTTGGCCCTCTTTTTGCTGCAGCATGCCTTCCAAAGCCACTAAGGTGAAATGCTGCTCTGTGTGAGTCATACCAAACCAACGCAGCAGCACTTAAGTAATTATCCTCTTGTGTGTTCAGGATAATCAGGAATGAAGCTGGTGATGAATAGGAAGAACTTACTGGCTATGAGCTAGCAGGAGCACTGATGCCAGCAGGAGAAAAACCCATGTGGGAAAATAGTTTTCTTGGATTTTGTGCAGTCTGTCTTTGTGAAATTCTGTGTTTCCCCTCAGATCACAGGGTGTCGGGTGGGCCTGGCTGGGTCAGTTTGATTCCTCAGCTGTCTGGGAGTGCTCAGCAGGATGTCAGTACTGAGACTTGCTCAGCAGCAGAGCACCTGAGGGTGCATTTGGTGTTAGGGTAAGGAGGTGTGGGGATGGCTGGTCTCCCCCAGCCTTCTCCAGGTTAACCAGCCCAGCTCTCTCAGCCTGGCTTCATAGGAGAGGTGCTCCAGCCCTCAGATCAGCCTCATGGCCTCCTCTGGACCTACTCCAAGAGGTCCATGTCTTTCTTGTACTGAGGACTCCAGAGCTGGATGCAGCACTGCAGGGGGGGTCTCACCAGAGTAGAGGGGACAATCCACTCTCCTGATATGCTGGCTACACTCCTGGTGATGCAGCCCAGGATGCCATTGGCCTTCTGGGCTGTGAGTGCCTGTTGTTGGCTCACATCCAGCTTTGTGTCCATCAGTGCCCCAAGTCCTTTACCACAGGGCTGGTCTTTATTAAATCAACAGTCTTGACTGTTAAAAGATGCCAAGATTGACTTTGCTGGTCCTACCAACCCCTTGTCCTTCAGGGACAGCAGGAGCATTGTCAGTCCCAGCTGCAGGATCTGCAGAGTGCAGATGTCCACTACCTGACGTGTCCCAGCACTTTTCCAGTGTCTGGGTGCGAGTAGCTGGCCATATGGCTGGGTGCCAGGTGAGTAACAGGGAGTGGTTGGACTTTAGCCATGCCTGGCTTGATGGACTGTAGAAATATTTGAGGAGTGTAAAGGTTTGAGCAGAGGTTTTAGGATTGGGGGCTGTTATGTTTTCAGTCCACTTGAGCCTGTGATGTGCAGGCTGGGCTGCCTGGACATATGTCCTGCTTATCCCGTGCCCCACTGGCAAAGGGGAAGACAAGCAGGAGTTGCCACAAGGGAAACAGAGGCTGGTTGTGCTTCATGCATAAATGTAAAAATGGATCTTTCTTCCAAAGTAGAGGATCAAAGTTTTCCTTTGTTCATAATCTATCTTAAATTGTTTTAAAATTTGTTTATTGTAAAGCCAGCAGTGGATTCTGTAGAGGAAATGTTTCCTGGCGTGACAGTGATGCTTAGCTAAATTCTCATGCCGTCCTACGAGATTTTCTACTCTGAGACATTGTCCTCCTCTTCTGTTGTTTATGTTCAGAGTCACACTTCTAAAAAGCAACTGTTTCTTGGATCAGCTTCATGGAGATGAAGCTTATTTGGATTGAACAGAATCAGCTAACCAAAGCTGCCCATCCCTTGTCTCAAAGTGAAGCTGCCTGCTGTCGGTACCGGCAGTGGTATCACTGTAGTTGGAGTTTTGCTTGTCTTGCTTCAGATTTTAGCAACTCAGGTACATGCTGCTTATAATTTACTGAATCTGAAGCTCATTAATAGGCAAACCTAATAGTTTTCTGAGTTGGGTTTTTTTTTTTCACAAAGTGTGACTTAAAATTTGCAGTGAGGATTGATTTCTGTAGCAGTGGGACTGCCTGCACTGTTGGTCACATTTACATGAAGATGTTATTTGTGAGGTCAATCTTCCTTATGAGTATGAAAACCTCTGTACATTAAGAAAATAATCCACCAAATATTCATAACATGCTTCAAATCTGACATAAAACATGAAGGGAATCCAGCTATCACCTGTGAGACCAAGAATCTAAGAAGTTCTTTAGGCCGCACAGTTCTGGTGTACAGCTTGGATTTCCTGATACCTTGGGCTTTCTTCTGACCCTCTCAAGAATTATTTTGCCATTCATGTTTTGACAGTGTTGCCTTTGGGTAAAGCTGTCTGTGGTAAGCATGAGCTTACTGAACCACTCTCCTAACCCTTTGTGTTCTTGTGCTTTTAGCCACTGACGATATTGTTAAAGTTGAAGTCTGGGATGTAGTCGACAAAGGTAAGATTTATAACTTACCTTCTCATTCATTGTTCTTTCTCATGGAATTCAGAAATACCTGCTGACTTCTGTTTTAGAAAAACATCCACACTTCTTTTTTTTTCAAGTGCATGAATGTTACTTCCTGAAAAAAATTATGGAAAGGAAAAAGGAATCTCCCGTGCTAGAGCCCATGATGTGGAATCTGCACTTCAGATAAAAGCCAGCATTCAGAAGCAGTCATTTCATGTGCTCGGTGACTGATGAAATAGCCCGCTGTTTATTGTATTCAGGTTCTCTGAACTTTTTAATAAACCTCATCTCCTCCCCTTTATAGTTTTCTGTATGTTTAGACAGCTGCTGAGGTCTTTGTTCTGTTTATAAAAGTTCTTGCTGAGCTGTTTTTGTAAAGGAGTGTTATTATTAAATCGATAAAATGGTGTCTGCAGTGAATAATGGATGCAGAAGGGAAGGATAAAAGAGAAGCCAATTACTTAAATTCACTTAGGACAGAAAATGCAATGTATTTCATCCAAAATCTTTTCTAAATGCTTAGTCAAGGAAATGGAAATGTATAAATACATTTCCCATTAGTTTTCAATTTCTATCAAAGTATAAAGTTCTTTTTTATAAAAAAATAACAGTCCTCCAAACCATGCAAAGATACAATCTGGATGCAGTAGAATCTGCTGCTAGAAGGGGTTGAGGTTCAGATGTAAAGCTTGACAGTCTGGTCTGTGGTGCAGGTACCGTTTGGCTTTAAGACACGCTTTATACTAGCCAGGCTCCTGGTTTAAAGTGTGAGTACAGTCAGGAAAGCAGCTCTGCAAAACAACCACCTCTTGCTCCATGGGTTATGCTCCCTGTCCGTGTGTTTCTGCAGATCTGGTGACTGCAGTAACCAAAATTTAACTTTGATGGTCCAGCTGCTGCTGCCTTTCCTGCAGCCGTAGCTGGAGCCTGTGCTGGCAGACGTTGCTCAGCCACGGCGTGTGCTCTGCTGTACCGCCCATGCAGCCCGGGCATGCCTTCACACCTACAAAATAAGGGACTGGGAAAGGGGGAAGTGTCATTTGTCATGAGCTAAATCATATTTAAAATGGTAAAAAAGAATGAAAATAAAGGTAATGAAAGATAACAGCTCTAGTTCTAGTAACAGAGCTTTTAGGTCAAACTTGAGCCAATAACTTTAAATTTATAACCTGGGGGCTTTGTATTTCTTTAAATAAAAGAATTTTTAATTNTTGTATTTCTTTAAATAAAAGAAATTTTAATTTCTTTTAGTAATTTTAATAATTATTTATAAATAATTTTAATAAATAAAGGAAATATTTCTTTCTTTAAAACCACGGTTTTCACAGTGTAGGCAAAACCTCCCGTAGGTCACAGTTAGTGCTGAAGTCAGTCTTACAATTTGGCTTTCAGATCCTGTGAGAACACGTGCAGGGCCAGAGACTGAGCAGAACATCTGTTTTCTCACTGCCTTGCAACTTTGGTATGAATAGATAGACAGTTAATTTGGGAATCATGTGCTTCCAGCATTCATTTCTGTGAATAGCTTCTCCGAGCAGTCATCTTCTCAACTAGAGACTTGTCATTTTTTTTCCAGAATGGGTAAGATTTGATCAGTGCAGATGTTAATAACAGCTCTTCTGATAGCAGTGAAAGCAGTAGCAGTGTAGCATGTGTTAGAAGTCTTAAGGGAGTATCCTGTTCTGAAGTAAAACTCATCCTGTTAAGATCTCTCCTTACAGACCACAGATAA